>BOLG01000527.1:0-18354 GCA_016861445.1 Oryzias woworae
TTTTGTTTGCAATTTAGGAAATGTTGAGTTTTAAAACTGTGAATTTTCTTGCAAAAAGACGACACAAAAATCCCTCCATAAACCTGCAGCTGCCATCTCTGATCCTGAACACTTTTCTGTCTGATTTCAGGTTGGAGTCTGCAGTTTGTCAGAGATCAGCTGTGAAGCTCTGAGTTCAGCTCTGAAGAAAAACCCGTCTAATCTGACAGAAAACTGGACCTGAGCAGGAACCAGAAACCTGCAGGATTCAGGAGTTCTTCATCTGTGGGGTTTTTGGAGAGTCCAGACTGCAGACTGCAGACTCTGAGGTCAGACTCCATGTTTCAGTTGTGTTCACATCAATATGATGAGAAAGTTGTGTTGACACTAAACTGCAGACATTGAGGCTGATGTTCTCCTGCTGCATGCTGACCATCTTCATGCTGAAGGCTGTTTTCTTCTTCTGAGCTTAGTCCATTCACTGTGCAGAAGATCTCATGTTTCAATGTTTCTTCCATCTTCTCTTCTTCATTTCTAATGTCAGTGTCCTTCAGGACTGATCTTTTCTTTTCCACAAGGTCTGCAGATGTTTCCTCTTCTTCCTCCTCTTACGGTCCGGTCCGGTGTTTTGAGCATTTCCATTTGTAAAATGGACCATAAACAGTACAGAACTGTACCTCTTGGTTCCCCCATCGGTTGAAGGTCATTGAAAAGTTGAATGGAACGGTTGGAGCGGAGCCGCTGGAACCACCTGGATTGACAGAAAGTGATGACGACATGAGAACGCAGCAATATAGCGCTCATTTAAACTAAGTCTAATAATAACCAACAAGGTCACATATATCCAGACTTTCTTTCTGTGTCTGCCAAATGTTCAACATGAAATGTGAACAAGTTTGACATTCAAACTACAGCTGGTCACCTCTCCATTTACTGGGGGTGAAAAAATGAAGAATGACGCTGTCCAAGTGCTGAAAATCATATTACTATAATTATTAAACTAATGAAAAGTAAAACATTTATTTTACTTTTAATAAAAGCACCATTCACACAATAAACTTACATTTAGTTACTCAGGTCCTGTCCTCATAATGTAACAAAAGATAAATTAACCAAAAACATTCACTTATTTTATTTCATTGTTGTGAAGTTCTTAGAAATATTGATGGGTATTTTGTTCTGACGTATTAAATCCTATTGCTGTACGTATGACAAACCACAAATGCAGAACTTTTGGTTTGAAACAAACATAATTACAATAATATTTCAACTCTTTTCATTGAACAATATTGTTATGAAAGTACTTTTTTAGGTTAAAGCCAAACATGTTTTAAAACTATTTAACCTGCTGTTTGTGACTAAAAGAACATTTCAGATGCGTAGAATGGAAATGTTTTGGTATTTCTTTGTATTAGTTCACATTATATTTGGTGAAGGCTCAGTTGTTCAGGAGAAACATTTCAAATTGTCCTTCATGTCAGAAATGTTGCTGACCCCTGATTTAGGACTAACAGCAGAAGCATCAGCAGCTCCTCTGCAGGGCCACATTCAGACATTTTGGGCCCCATGGATGCTAATGTGTTCAGGGCCCGTCTGCAGTTTAGAGATGTCAGGAAATGCTTTCAAAGGAGAACTAGAGACTTTTCAAACTGTTTTTCTGCACAACCTGCTTTTTCCAGTCAGGATGAAGAGAGAAAGGAAAGTTTAGCTCTGATTCATGCTTTTATTTTGGTGAACATCTTTCAGTTTCTGCAGAGAAACTTCCTGCTTACCTGGATTTTTCTACACTTCCAATAGTTGGTTTCCAAAAGTCCAACATGAAATCCAACATTTCAACAAGTTTCTAAATGTGCTTTTGTTCCTGTGATTTGAAAGGAACCAGAGAGTTGAAACGTTCTTTGTTCGTTCATTTTGTGTCAGATCCATTCAAATGTGATCAAGATTTTTCCTGTTGAAGTTTTTTTTTACCCATAATTCAAAGTGATCTTCAATTCTCAAAGAACAATTCACTTACAATATTGTAACGGTTTTGGAGCTAAGTCCAAGCAGGAGTAGACCTGCCTCCTTCTTTATGTTTAATGTAATCTTTAATGTCATCATTTATGTTGCTCTACAAAAACTTAGGTCAAGCAGCGGGGGCAAAAAGGGGAGAGAGAGATAGAGGGGGCGGAGCCGACCTGGTTATGCTCTCTGGTTTTAGTGCGTGCGCAGGCTGCGTAAGTTGTAGCGTTCAGTGTTGTGTTCTACAAAGACAAAATAAAGCAGAGCGTTCAACAATTTACGACTTCAGAGCCTCCTTTCAGCCATTACAATATGATCATGTCATTTGAAAAAATTATTTTACAATTTAGGATTCAAGATGAAGAAATACAATTGAATCTGACATTTTGAAATCAAAGCAAAATCAATTGGATTTTAAATCTTCATGTTTTTTTGTTTCATATTTCAAATAAAATTCATTTTTCAACTGTCAGTTCAATCTGCATTTCTGTCATGCATTTAGAAAATGTGTTTTGTAATGAAAAATTCCTGATGATAAATGACATTTCAATTCCTCGTCTGTTTTCACTTCATTTTAAAGTCATTTCAAATCTATTGCATCTTCATTTACCAACATGTTGGTCAAAATGTCAAAATCCAAAAGAAGTTGCTAAACCTGCAGCTGCATCTCTGATCCTGAACACTTTTCTGTCTGATTTCAGGTTGGAGTTCTGCAGTTTGTCAAAGATCAACTGTGAAGCTCTGAGTTCAGCTCTGAAGAAAAACCCGTCTAATCTGACAGAACTGGACCTGAGCAATAACTGGAACCTGCAGGATTCAGGATTTCTTCATCTGTGTGGTTTTCTGGAGAGTCCAGACTGCAGACTGCAGACTCTGAGGTCAGACTCCATGTTTCAGTTGTGTTCACATCAATATGATGAGAAAGTTGTGTTGACACTAAACTGCAGACATGAGGCTGATGTTCTCCTGCTGCATGCTGACCATCTTCATGCTGAAGGCTGTTTTCTTCTTCTGAGCTTTAGTCCATTCACTGTGGCAGAAGATCTCATGTTTCAATGTTTCTTTCCATCTTCTTCTTCATTTCTAATGTCAGCTTCCTTCAGGACTGATCTTTATTCTTCTATTAGCGCAGATTAATTACACGTCAGAAACGACGTCTTCCTCTTTGCTCGGGCAGTTCAGGCTTCCACGCCTCCATTTCTGAAAATACACACTTTGTCGTCTCAATGCTGCTTTTAACAAGGTCACTTACAAAAGAAATCAATATTCCATCCATTTTTAGTCCTTTATTCTTGGTTTTTTTTTTCACAAAAAGTGGACTATTTGGTGGTGCGGCACGTTGTCACAGACGTAAACTCAATGTGCCGGTGTGGTGCCAAGGATTTCAAATCCCCTCAACATTAAATTGCATGTGGTGCTGGGACTTGAGGCCAAGTTCTCTCCTAGAAACTGTTTCAACCATTTTCTGTCGGCTACACTGATCTACCAGACAAGTTATTGCACCAAATGCAATTGAATGTTTAGGGGCTTTTAAATGGGGAGTGGAGGTTTAGACTAATGACTTTACATGAGAGACCAATAACACAGCTGTCCAATAATCTGCTCTCTAAACAAAGGAAGCTGCCAAACGCAGCAATAATAGTATTTGTTCATTGGCAAATGTTTCTACAACATGTGTTTCATAAAAAACAAAGCTCCTTCTTCTATCATGGAAACTAAACCAAAAAAACCCCAAAATACCTCAGCAGTCCAAGAATAAGCCACATGTTGATGATCCAGCGCCTTTGTACGCTTTAAAGACACAAACCAGCGCAGACGGAGCTTTAGCGCGCTCCCGCCACAGACAAAAATGAAGAAAACATTTTCTCTCTGGACTGTTTTGGTTCAAAAGCTGCATATTGTCATTTATCATTTACACAGTAAAACATTGTGATTCATCTAATTCTATTTGAATTGATTGACAGCACTACTTTAAACTCAACTCTTTCTTCTGGATTCAGGTTGAAGAACTGCAGTTTGTCAAAGATCAGCTGTGCTGCTCTGGTCTCAGCTCTGAAGTCCAACCCGTCCCACCTGACAGAACTGAAACATCCTTAATTCTTCAGATGTTCAGCAGCTCCAGGATCTGGTGGAGAGTCCAAACTCCAAACTGCAGACTCTGAGGTCAGTAGAGGGTTGGAGTCAGTCCAGCTGCTTCCAGATGTTTTGTCCTAAAGTTAGTCTGAGAGCAAAGATGCAGAGTTTCCTGTGAAGCTGCAGCTTCTCAGTGAAGCTCTGAGGAGAATGATGACAGGCTTCAGGACAACAGTCAGCCAATCAGAGCAGCAGAAGCTCCAACAGGTGAAGATGACAGGAAGCTGCTGCTCTGAACAGGACTGAAGCTCCTGCTGCTCTTTCTGCTGCTGTGCTGCATCACTGACTGACAGACCAGGATCAGGAGACACTCCTTCATCTCTGTCTTTATCATTTCTATCTGCAGGTGGGAGGGGAGGAGCTACTGAGTCTGATGTTCCTCCTTTTGGATCAGAGAGCAGCATCAGCAGCAGCTGGTCTGCAGAGATGTTGTGACTGGACGGTGTTCCTGGGAGGTGGAGAGCAGAGTGATGGAGGAATCAGAGGAAGTGGAGATGAGTGTCAGAGCTGCAGCATGAACTGATCTGAGATCAGCTCCACTGTCTCTCTCAGCATCAAGTGGACAGTTATTGTGCTGCAGCTCCCCCGGTGGACTGATGGAGAACTGCACTTCATCTTCTCATTCTAACTTGGAGTGTTGATCTGAAACATCAGTTGGATTCAGATGTTCAGCAGCTCCAGGATCTGGAGAAACAAAGACCTGCAGACAAACAGATTCTTTTCTAGATCATCACTTTCTTCTTTCATCTACATTTGATCAATAGATGTGAGTTTGTGACTGGACCAATCAAGGATTGAGAGAATCATTGATCAGACAGAACAGTTCTGGATTAGATAGATCTATGTGTGGGTCAGGGACAAACAGGCAGTCAGGCGTTGGATCCTGTTTGTGTCTCTGGAACAGGGAAAGACATTTGAACCAGAACTCTGGATCACAAGATTCTGATTCCAGATTTTTCACACTTGATTTCTGTTTTCCACAAACTCTCATTGACAAACAAACACAGAGTTTCATTCAGAAACTCCAACATGGTCATGTGGCCATAATGTTCATAGATCAGACATGGACAAACGCTGTGGTCACATGACTCTCTGGTCTGGATTGGTCATTTGAGGTCCGTTTTTCAGCTCTGGACATGTTGACATGGTGGCTGGTCGTGACATCAAACCCTACCTTTACAAAAATGTCTAAAGAGGTTCAAACACACCTTTCAGTTGTTGGAACTCACAATGGAAGATAGTTTTACAGCTGTCAATCAAAAGACCACGCCTCCATTTCCATCTGAAATACAAAATAACATTTACTTTACTGTTGTGTAGAAATCAAAGGAAGTTTGGCCTGTAGGTTTATAAACCAACATACTAGTTATCATAGAGAAAAGAACTCTGATTGTTTCATATTTTACTTTCTTTTATTGCATCAGAATTGAATAAAAACTAGATCTGAAACCAGATTAAAATCTCTGAGTTTCATGGATTTCAGCTTCATCTGTTCTGATCCAGAAGGATTTTTCTCATCAGCTGATCAAACAGATCAGAGCTGAGGCCCTCTAGTGGTGGACAGATGTTACTGTTACTAAAGGAGCTTCTGTAGTTTCAGACAGTCGAGGTGTTTATTAGTAGATTGTTGTACTTTCTTTGTGTTTTAGTTGTAAAAATGTTTAGGAGCAGACAGAAATCAGAGGGAGAGTGTGATTCTTATAGATAGAGGGCAGTATGAGCTACCTGCACAGGTGTAGTCCCTCCCATCCTGATCCTGCTAATGAACACCAATACAAATGGGACTGAGCTGGCTCTCCCTCATCCTTGGTAGAAACTGCCTCTCTTTCTGGGTTTCTGCTGCTGTCAGTGCAGTGGTTATCACAATTCCTCGTTGCTCAGCGGATCAGCTTGCGACTGGATGAAGGTGAATTGGAATGGAGCGCATTGCTCCCCTCCTCTTCCTTCAGGGGATTTCCAGCACTGATCAGGTCTTTGGTGTGGAACTGGCTGCTGCTTGATTTGGGTCTTGTTGCCTTCATCTGGACCAATCGCAGATGCTTGACTTGTCCCAGCTGTCTCCATCTGCTCCACCTTACCAGCAGGTTATCAGCTGAGCAGCAGCACCCCCCCTCCCTCTGTGCAGCTGATCACGTTACTGCACAGGTGCTGCTGGGACTGGGCGGCTTTTTGGGACTCGTGTTCCTACATTTCTCTCTGAGAGTCCTGCTTGAGAAGCTGATGGACTCTGTTTTTTAAATGGTTGTTTTTTACGGGGTCTGTGTGTCAGTTAGGGGTCTTTCTGTCTGGTTTTCTTTTGTGTTGTTTCAGTGTCATCTGCACAGTGACTGGTTCTCAAGTGGAGGTTCCTCTTTTTGGTTTTGTGATGTGTTTTCCTCCTGGACTGGATTCTTACCCACTTTCTGTCCATGCATGCGAGAGGGGAGTTTTGGTTTCTTTCCACTAAGCAGCTTTCTGTCTGCAGGTGGGCTCCAGGCCCCTAGTGCATCAGGTGTCTTTGAACAATACATTTGTAATAAATCCTTTTCAAAGTTCAAGTTCTCATCTGTGGTTTTTGAATTTGTTCTGTCCAACAGCTGAGCAAACATCAGAGCTGAAGGCCTCTTGTGTTTGACAGATTTGACTGTTACAACAGGGGGTAGTATATTTGTAGAAACTCCTTTTGTATTTGAAGCTAAACTTGATTTCTATTGATTCTGTTTCTTCACTTTGTTTTGTTAAACCGGATGGAAAAGGAGACGAGAGGGATGTTAAGGACGGGGAGTAAAGGGCACAAAAAATGGGTGAAAAAAGGATTCATCAAGTTTGAGGTCGATTACAGAAAGGGGGAGGTTTGAATCATAAAGCAACAAGTTGCTGGAAGTTCATCATCATTACTGTCAAGTTCAAATGTTTCCTTTATTTGTCCCACAGTGGGGAAATTCCAACATTGTAACCCAAAGTACAGGAGAATAAGACATGAAATGAAGAATAATTTAAAAATCTAGAATAATAAACAGAAGAATGAAGGGGCGGGGCCTGTCCACACACAAACATACCACATACAAACATGTCAGCACAAACACAATACAACTACAGCTCACACACACACACTTCTGCACACAAACCAACTCATGGAAGCATTTCTGTCACACACCGTTTGTGCAAAGGTGAGCAGACTCCTGTGCTCAGGTGAGTGTTTCTGTTCTACTGAGGTGGATGATGGAATGTAAATAGATGGAGAGTGTCTGGTCACCCCCACACCAAGACCCCAGACCAAGACCCCCAGACCAAGACCCCTGACCAGAACCCAGACCCCAACCCCAGACCAGGACCCCTGCAGAGCCAGCAGAGCAGCCAGGGCCCCCCAACACCCGCGCTGGATAACAGAGGAAAGAGGAAATCCTCCCGCCAGGAAAACACGTCAGCCACCCAGACCAGGACCCCAGACCAGAACCCCAGACCAGAACCCCAGACCAGGACCCCAGACCAGGACCCCAGACCAGAACCCCAGATCAGGACCCCAGACCAGGACCCCAGACCAGGACCCCAGACCAGAACCCCAGACCAGGACCCCAGACCAGAACCCCAGATCAGGACCCCAGACCAGGACCCCAGACCAGGACCCCAGATCAGGACCCCAGACCAGGACCCCAGACCAGAACCCCAGATCAGGACCCCAGACCAGGACCCCAGACCAGAACCCCAGACCAGAACCCCAGACCAGGACCCCAGATCAGGACCCCAGACCAGGACCCCTGACCAGAACCCCAGACCAGAACCCCAGACCAGAACCCAAGACTTAAACTCAAACCAAAACTCAGGAGAAATCTACAAATCAATCAAATCAAATCAAATGTTATCAAAATGTCCAAACATGTTTCACAAACAGGAGAAGTTTGTGTTTTGATGAGAGACTGTCGGCCATCTTGAATATTGGCTGCCATATTGAATCTTTCAGCTGGATCATGTCTTTTCTGAGAGAGGGGTCCTAAGGTCCATGGCTGCATCCTGACCCAGAACAGCAGACTTCCTGTTGCTTTCAGGAATTCCTTCTATGTTTGGAGTTCTACTGGTGTCATTTAACCTCCTAATGCTGCGCTCACAGCCAACGACATTCACACGTCAAAGTCGCTGCTGGACACTTGTCCAAAGTGTGTCCAGAACATCAGGCTCCTACCATGTGTGTGTTCATGAAGGAAGTCAAGATGAGAAAATGACAGAAAAGGAGAGGAAAGGCAAAGGGAGAAAATGATCATTCTGAGGAATATTCCTGTTTCTGGTGGAAGGATTTTGGCTTCTTTAATTTCTTTAGTGACAAATGAAAGGACAGAAGAGCGTTGTTTGTTCCTTCTAGAGAGCCAGTGGGGAACTAATGAGTGCATTCAAGAAGTTCAAGGTTTTTCCAAGTAAAAGTGATGTTTAGAAAAGACATTTGGAACATTTCAATGGGATTTCACTTTGTAGTTTCTTCTTCAAACATTTGGATTCTTGACATTGATGCCGTCTAAAAGTGGACCAGTGAAGAAGTTCTTCATCAGACGTTTGACCCTAAAGGTCAAGGTTTTTGTAGAAATGATGAATACAACCAGTGCAGAGGGGCCCTGTTATTATTCTCCTGGGGCCCCAAACTGTTCAGTTCACCACTGGACAGCAGCAGAGCCTCCAAAGTGATTCAGAGACACTTTGTTCTGGAAAGAATCTGTTTCTGTGCTTCATGGAACCAAAACAGAATATTAGGAAACATGGAACTTCATGGCCTAAGTGTCTGAGTCTGGATCAGGAGGTTGAGGGTTTGAAACCCTTCATGGTTCAAATTTCCTGCTGATTTTTGTCAGTAAAATGAAAAGTTCATCTTGAAACTCTGTTCAGTGGGATGTTTTTCTGTCTTTTTCTCATTTAACACAAATAAAAAACAATAAAAGAATCAAATAACTGACATCAAAACGTGTCTTAGTTTCTCCTGCTGAACAGCAGCATCAACAGCATCTCCTTCTTTCATCCTTTCAGCTCCAAACATCCAGGAAATAGTCTGGAATGTTCCTGCAGCCTTGAATCTGCGCCCTCTGGTGGTCACTCTTAGAAACTCCAACCTGAATTCCAGAATGAAATGTGAACAGAAATGACTGGATTTGTTCCTGATCTGACGTTTGAACCAAGAAGCTCTTTTGCTGATGTTTAGTGGCCTCCAACATGTTTGGATCTTCATCAAAGTTGAGTCTGTTTCTGTAGAGTTCTGTAGAAATCACTCACACACTAAATCCATCAGAACCAGATGATCAACATCAGAAAAACATCTGGATTCCTCACAGCAGGAAAGAAAAGACATCTCTACTGCAACAATCTAGGAGGGAATTATGGGATGTTTTCCATCTTCACGTTCACATCAAAGTGTCAGATGAACTCTTTCGTGGTTGAAGGAGTTTCCTTCAGGTCAAAATAGGAGGACAGATCTCCCATCAGGCCTTGGGGCTCCTGACTTTAGCATGACTTCCTTCTTTCTCACAGAAACTCCTGGAAATCTCCTGTTTCTTGTGAGAAAGTGCTTGATCGTCCCTAAATCTCAGCTCACTCCTCTTCAACGAGGAATGATTTCAATGTTTGGCAGAAACAAACAAACAAACAAACAAACACTTTCTGAGCGCTGATATGACATCATCACACTGGAACCAACAACAATGCTCAGATTTGACTTCAAAACGCTTCCAAGACTAAATCCATGGAATCCATTTGTTGAAGCTTTTCCTGAACTCTAGTCAAGTCTAAAGAAATCTATTCATTGAAGAAAGAAACAAAACGAGAAGAAAGCAAATTGAAAAGCAAAACGACGGTTTCTAAAGAGAAGAATTACAAGTACGATGAAACTGGAGTCCAGAAGAAAGCAAAGCAATCATTGGAAAAGTATGAAGACAAATCCGTTTCAATCCTTATTAGATGAGAGCATTCATCCAGCATCAACATGATGGAACAGAAGAAAAACACATTTCCAAACATTCAAGATCTTCAGGATCAAACATTGTCACCAACAAACTGCAGAGATTTGAAAGCCGTTTCTTCTGTTTCTGCTCCAAAACTTGTTGATTAAAAACTGTTTGGGAGAGACAGAAAAACGGACGTTTATTTCCTGTTGAGATGAAACAATCACTGAATCTGTTTGTTTGTTTTCTCATCTGGTCACATGATGGAAACATGAACATTTCTGCTTTTGTCTCAGTGGACAATTGATGTTGAAATGACATCAAATCAACAGGAAAGCTTCAAAGCTGTCAGAGTGACAGTAGACTATGACAGTGTTGGATCTGGTTCAGCATCAATGACTCGTCTCTACAAACTAGATGGAGTCCAGTTTGAAGAATTTCAATGAGAGCATTGAAGAGATTCAGATTGAGATGGCAGAACTACCATTGGATTGACAGAGATTCCAACTGGAATGACATTACTGGACCAATCTAAAAGGACAGAAACAGAATTATCCAACAGAACATGGATTCAATGAAATCTGGAGACAGAAAAAAGGAATCAAGAGCTTTGGATGGTAATAGGAGAGGAAGTGCTAGAAATGGCTCATTTTGATGAGTCCCTTCTAAAAATGACCATCAGCTGGACTTTCTGTTGCATTTCTGTGGATCCCAGCACACATAGGAATGACAGGAATGAGTTAGCAGCATTGACTGGAGAATCACTGGACAGCTCCACCCCTCCACCGTGATTTCTGGACCTTTGTTTCCGTGTTTTCCTGATTTTATTCACACATATTCAGGTGCGTCCATCACAAAAAGTGATGGAAATTCCCGTTGGCCACATGTAACACCTGCAGTCAAGATGCTCATTGCTGCTCTGCTGCAGGTATTTGAAATGCGTCCAAGGCTGGGTTCTGTTGTTGGCTGCACATATTTAAAGTGAAAGTCCCGTTAGCTGTCCTGCTCCTGGATCTGTGAAACGTGTTCTCAGTATTTGATCCATCTCCTGGAGGAGAGGTGAGCTGCAGAAACAGCTGCACTCAGGATCCATTTGCTGGTTTAACCGTAACTGGAACCCTAAACCTTCCTCTGGGTCTGTGCGCCAAGAAAAAGTTCAGCTCTGGCTGCACGGATTTAGAAAATGACCTGCAAATAGACACTTTCTTCAGGTGAATTTGATCTTTTATTTCTAATTCAGTTTGGACTTTAGGGGACATGTTGGTTTTAGGGCTCACTCCAGATTGATTGGTTCTTTTCAAAACTATTTTCAATCTTTCTTTTCTTTAGTTTCTGTAGATTTGGTCTGAAGACATGTACATGTGGTCAGAAACTCCATGTTTTCACATTTTGTTTGGGGATCATTTGAAACATGATGGGTGCTACAGAAATGTTCTCCAGTTCTAGAATGACCCGTATAGTCCTCTCATTGGTTTGTAAATGTGGTTCTGACAGAGTCAGAGCCTCACCAGCCTCAACCTTCAGCGTCCATCACTGCTCTGATCCTCCTCCGTGTCGTCCAGACATTGTAAGGAGATGTAAACAGACATCTCTCATGCAGCCATCAGGCTGAAAACATTAGACAGTCGCTCCTCTCATGCACAGCCGGGGCATCGAGCTTTCTGAACACATTTGTGGACAGACGGCGAGCTAAAGTATCATAAATCAGCAGGAAAAGGGGCGTAAAGAAGGGCGTTTTGGCCATCAAAAACGCTGTTATTTTCCACTCTAATTTGCTGCGTGGTGAAGGAGAGGCGGTTGATGCTGGTACCCCGGTGGACTCTCAACAGCTCTTCTTCAATAAAGGACTTTACCAATCTCACTTCAACATCTCTTTCTCTTCTGACCTGACAGTTCAATCTACTGACAAGACCACACATTTCAATCTGGTCTGAATTAGCATCATAGAAATATGCGTTTCTGTTCCTTTCTTTCTTGTTAATGTCATTTTCCATCAAAACCAATCAGCAACTCCTCTCAGTAACTGACCAACCACTAAGTAACCCAGAGAAAACAATCCTGGAGCCGCCCCTGCTCAGACAAAATGAGCTTTGGTAGCAGCACCTTAAAGACCTGCAGCTGCTTTGTCCAAACTCATCAGGTGTGAAGCTGCTTCTCCTGCTGCAGCTTGTTCCCCTGAGATGACCTGCATTTTTTCCTGACTGGATCAGAACCAAAACACATGGATTCTGGAGTGATTGATGGACTCTCAGGACATGTTCTTCAGGGATGAGATGTCAGACCTTCATCTGTACTTTGCTGCTGCTGAACAATCAGGTCAAAGGTCAATATCTTCAGTTTCTCGTCTTTATTAGTTTCTCTTTTGAAAAGTCGAGTCTTTCAAACTGGGACAGTCTTCTCACATTTCCTCACTAAAACTAGATTCTGAAAGTCCTGCATAGATCGGCTCCAGATCCTCTGGCCGTCTTGAGCGTGTTCCTCCAGGCTCAGTCAGAGGTGATGGTTCCAATCCTCTGCACAGAGGCATGACAAGGCCCATGACTCAACACTGCCGTCCATTTATACATAGATTTTGGTCAAACAGGTTTCCCTTCTGTCCTGACAGAAATATCCTGCTGTAATTTGGCTCCTTTTTTTAACCAAATCTCTTGTTCTTGTTGTGATGGTCTGTGCTGCATCTCTTTGAACACGTCAGTGGTTACATGAACAGTCACATCCTCATTGGATAATATTTCTACACGTTTTGTTGCAGCTCGTGTTGCGTCTGCAAAGACATTTCCTTTAGAAATAGGATCAGAGGTTCTTGTTTGTGCCTCACACTTGCATATCGCCTCCTTAGATGGTGAGACCACAGCCATGAATCATTCTTGAAGTCATTCTAAATGTGTGACTGGTTTTCCTGCTGATGTTTTAAAACCTCTGGTTTTCTCTTGTAAATGCACTGCAGCAAATGCATATCGGCTTTCATCAGTTCTGATTTGACTTGTCATTGGTGGCTCAAATCCTGCTAAACAATTCCAAACAGCATCAGAAAAAATGGGAGGACTTTCTGCGTAGCTCTGAGGAAGCTTGTAAAAGTGGATTTGTTTCCTTCAAAGGTAAATCAAACCAATATTGACTGTCTGCGTGTAAAGGGACTGAGAAAAATGCATCACTTAGATCTATTACTGAGAACCAGGCTGCTTTTGGATCCAAGTTCTTTAACAAAGTATGTGGATCAGGCGCATTAGGTGTTCTCGGTACAACAGCATCATTTCCTGGTCTTAGATCTTGAACCTTCCTCCAAGATGTAGAAGGAGGAGCTTTATTTACTGGAAAGATTGGTGTGTTACAAGGTGATTCTGGACACTGTACTAATCCTCCTGCTTTGTACAGCTCATCTATCACAGGCTTTCTTCCATCTTTTGCATCATCTTTAAGAGGATCTTGTTTTTTCCTTGGTCTATATTGTGTTTTTACCCTAATGACCACTGGTGGACATCCTTTCATTAAACCTACATCTGCTGGCCTTTAGTCCAAAGGGACTGGGAAGATCTTGAAGAGATTCTTCCTCTGTCAGCATGATCTTCACTCAGCTTGTTCTGTCAGACAGATGCACATTAGGCTGTGGAATCACTACCCAGTGGAATGCAATCCTTTTCAACTCCGTTTTGGGACTGGGAAGAATCCCAGTTTTAGGATCAGTTTCCAGTTCATAGTTGAAGCCACTTCATTTGCAGATTCTTTCATTTTGTCCCATTTTTCTAGTCAATCTTTGGTACAAAAATATATGGGACTGCATCTGTCATTTGTTCCCAACCTGTCACTTCTTCATGCATGAACGTTTGTGCTTCTGGTGTCACTGTCACAGTGCAGAAACTGCTTTCATCTTTCCAATAAAAAGGATTTCTTGTTCACTTTTGAGGTCCTAGTTTCCTCACTGCTTTGTCGTATCTCCTGTCTGGACCAGGAGACTTTCTGTTTCGTAATGTAACATGCAGATTGTCTGTAGGCACAAATCTATCTGAAGAGGCCAATCGTGGTGAGAATCATGAAACCAGTGAGTCTTTTCCTGGTTTCTGTCAGTCTGAGTTCTTCTGTGGTTTCTGCAGATTCTGGATCAGCTGTGAATGATCTACCAGAAGCAGATCAAGCTGAAGCCTCTTCAGGTTCTCCTGATGGAAGCGTCTCCACCTCTGAGCTGTCTTAACAAGAGTTTCCTCCAAACTGCAGAGTCCAACAAGAGGGAATAGTTTCTATGATGTTCTGGAACATCAGGAAACCATGATGAGGAGCTTTGCTCTGAACTAATGTTCTTTTGATGTTTTAGCTGCTGTTTTTCTATTCATTTGTATTTTAATGCAGTTTTGGGATGTGAGGCTGAACAATGACTGCGACTGAACACTTTAGGGATTTTTTAACTGTTTAGTTCAGGTCGAGTTTTAATGATGTTTTATTTATTTCTTTAAACCCATTTCAGCACAAATGTTCCTTGAGGTCCAAACTGAAGAGCATGTGTTCACTACAATGGAATCATTTACCATTTTAACAGCAGTTTTTTAAGAGTGTAATTCCTCTCAAATGTTTAACTGCCAAAGACCAAAGAGAGACTTTTCCCTTCATGAATGTGTTTCGTTTTTAGAAATCTTGTGAAAACAGGAATGAGTTTGAGGAAGTTAGTCGCTGCCTCCATGTCAGTGTTTGCTGCGTCATCATCAGAGGTTCAGCCTCTGCTCCTTTGGTGCTAACAAGTTTGTCAAAGGAAACTGGAATCAGGAAAGGAGGAACACAAAACCAGGTTCTTCTGGATTTAATGTTTAGTTTTTTTAAATTTTAACTACAGTAAAACACTTGAACTGTGATTCTCAGAAACACTAGACGTGCAGAAAGAGTCTGATGGTGACTTCTGTTACTTTCTCTGCTACAAACATTCCTGGATCCTCAAAGGTCTAACGGACATTTAGGAGGTCAAGGTGTAACTAACCTGCTAATAAACATCCTATGAACCCGTGTTACTGTCTCTTTATGTCACTTTCTTCTGAAGAACATCTAGATTGTTCTGTATTTTATCCTGTCAAAGATATTATCTGTCTTTTTATGTTCTTGCTGCTCTAGTTGTTTAGATATTTAAACATGGAAACAGACTTCAATGATCTTATTGATCAAAAGCAAACATCACTGCATGATAAATGTGCAATGAAATTTACAATGTGAATTCAATTGTTTTACCGTCGTTCCATACAGATTCAGTTTACTTCTGTGAGTTCTTGCTCTTTAAATAATAAAAATAATAAATTGGTCCCAATGAAATCTAAAACAAAATGTTTTTCTGAAGATTAGTTCCTGACATACTTCCCAATGATTTACAGTTTTGTATTTTAACTTTGAACAACAATATTTTGGTTTATTCCTAAAGGTCAGCGTAGGATTTTCAGCTGAAACCTGTTGCACTGCCAAAGAAAAGAGTTGCTCTTGAAGACTTTGACAAGATTTGGTTCCTTTTTTTTTTAAATTGTGTTTTATTTCTGTGTGACCTCTGTGTTTTTGTGGATCTTTGTGTGTTTATCCATCTCTTTCAGGTGTGGTGCTGAAACGGTGTGGCCTCCATTGTACCAGAGCTGATGGAGCAGCTTTATGAGCATCAAGTGGACCTCCGACCAGCGAGAACGAGCCTCGCAGCAACAGTCTGCGCTGCGGCTCGCTGCTCTTCTCCGCTTCTGTAGTTTGTTGTTCTTTGTAGTTTCATGTTCAGGTTGACTCTGTCTTTAGTTTAGTTCTGTTTAAAGTGAAGCTGTAGGGGTGAACTGCCATTTTCTTTAGTGCACATTTCTCCAGTTTATGTTAGACTAGAGAGGTTCGTGTTTTGTCATTGTTTTCTCTTATCTTTCATTAACTGGTTTGATGTTTTCTGTGTTTAGATAAGTGGAGTTTTGTTTGTTATTTCAGTCTTGGTTCACCTGAAGCCTTTTAGCTTCAATTTAAAGGTATTGTTGTTTGTTTGTTGTCTCAGTATAAATAAATGTGACATTTATTTTATGGAGACAATTTTTTTTTGTTTTACATTGAAGTTACTTTACCTTTATGTTATGCTCCTCCCTCAACAAAAGGGCAGGAATGAAACCCGATTCTGCTGCTGAAAACGAAAGAACTTCTCTGTGCTCCTGAAACGACTGAGAGTTTCTGTTTGGGATTTGTCAGACCCAAAGACGGAGATTTTAGACGGACTGTAGACTCTACGTCTACTGTCTGCTGACCCTCACATGTTTGACCGAAGGTAAGTGACTGCAGTTACTTTATTTCAACTGTTTTTGAAGTTTACAGATTTGATCAGAGCTCACTACCTGGTTCCTCTTTTGCCTTTTGTGTGTGTGTGTGTTTTTTGTTGTCTTCAAGTGAAGTGAAACCAAAGAACAAAGTGAGTGGAGACTCTTTTTGTTCTTCAGCTCTTTGAAGAAACTGAAGTGAGTTTGTTTCTGGAACTTTGTCTTCACTAACTTGACTGTTTGTTTGGAGAAGATCTTCTTCTTTCTCTGCAAACTCTCATCACTCTGCTGTTTCCAAAGCTTCATCATTGTTGGATTCTTCATCAACAACATGGAGGATTCTTCTTCTGTTTGTTGTGTTTGTTGGAAACATTTCCTGGAATCAAACTGTGGTCGTCTTTCTTACTTTTCTTCCTTGCTTGTTAACTTTCGTCCTTCCTTCCTTCCTTCTGTTTTTCTGGATGGTTTTCATGTTTCCTGAATTGTAGAAACAGGAAGTTTGTTGTTTCTTTGTCAAAGTGACTGAATGACTGAAATGTTGCTCCATCATGGAGTGTTTGCTGCTGCAGCTCCATGTCTCCATCTGGTGGAGGGAGAGCAGAAGTGCAGCAGCTGATGTTCAGCAGCTTCCTCTGATGATGATGAGGGTTTCCTCTGCAGATGAAGGTGTGTGTGAGCTGATGTGGATCCAGTGAATCCAGCAGCATGGATCAGTGTGAGGACACACAGGAGGGAGCCCCTCCCTCTGAAAAAAGGAGAGATGGTAACCATGACAACCAGAGCAAAGCTCAGAGGTGAGATGAACATCTCCAACAGTCCAGGACTCTTCTCCATGTCAGAGCTCAGCAATCACACCAGCAACCTTCATTCTTCACAGGAACCAACCTGGATCTGGATCTGGATCTGGATCTGGATCTGGATCTGGATATGGATCTGGATCCAGCATTGTGTCCTTCAGGAGTGACGGGTCAAAGGATTATAATCCAGACTTCAAATCCATGCGTTCAGCAGTGGAACAGTAAGTGTTTGTCAGAGTGAAAGGAGGCTGGATAATAGTTCAGATGATCAATAGTTTTCAGATGAATGACTTGAGTTCTGGTTCAGTTCTTGATCTCTCTGATCAGACTCACTTGGAGCATCATGTGTGATGAGATCTTTTCAGTCCTGAGTCTTCTGAGAGTCTACTATGAGAGCAGAGATGTTGGAGAAGGAAAACATGTTGATGCTGACTCTGACTGACAGCAGCTCCAGTCTAATGAGAAGGATCACTGCAGACTCCTAGGATTCACATTTTCATGGCTTTTCCAAACATCAGATTGTTCTAGTTTGACTTTCTGCTGTCCAGAATTTCTACTTTTCTAAATGTAGAATTTGAATCCACTTTTCTAGAAAAAAGTCTTGTTTGACTCTCAGAAAATGATCCAACATTTGAGCTCAAATCTAAACTTGTTGATCCAACATGTCATGTTATTCCAGACTAAAACAGCACAGTCTGTGTTCATGTCAAAGTCCATCAGCTGTTCATGAAGAAGCAGATCCTCCAACACTCTGATGTGTTTGTGTTTGCAGAGGTCAACAGGTCACACAGAGAGTCCAGTCTGCAGCATCCAGCTGTGGCTCCATGAAGAGTGACCGGTCCAAAGGTTATCCTCCAGACTTCAGAACTGAACCAGGACCTTCAAACTCCCAGTAAGAAGCAGTTTCTAGTGAACAAAGCAGAGTTCAGCTCTCAGCAGGAACAACAATGTTCTCATCAAGAACATCAGCTGATCCATCAGGAAGGTCAACCATCTGCTGTGACCGCTTTATTAGGTCTGAGTGGAAAGAAAAGAGTTGGACAACTCTTGAGGACACAAAGCTCAGTCTGTGAGGATGAAGCAAACAGCTGAACTTTTCTCTGAGCTCAGTCCAGACATGAGCTCCAAACACAGCTAACGCATCATTTCCACCTTCAGATTGACTAGATCTGCTCTGTTTTCAAACTCCACACATTTGCTCCCATTTAGCACAGTCTGGATCACAACAATCTCTGAGTGTGAAGAAGATCAGAGAGGATCTGCTCTCTGATCAGAGTTAGTCCTGGAACTTCCCACTGACTGCTT
>BOLG01000528.1:0-42736 GCA_016861445.1 Oryzias woworae
GATGGGATTCATGTTTCCTGATTGTAGAAACAGGACGTTTGTTGTTTCTTTGTCAAAGTGACTGAATGACTGAAATGTGTGCTTGCTCCATCATGGAGTGTTTTGCTGCTGCAGCTCCATGTCTCCATGGTGGAGGGAGGAACAGAAGTGCAGGCAGCTGATGTTCAGCAGCTTCCCTCTGATGATGATGAGGGTTTCCTCTGCAGATGAAGGTGTGTGTGGAGCTGATGTGGATCCAGTGAATCCAGCAGCATGGATCAGTGTGAGGACACACAGGAGGGAGCCCCTCCTCTGAAAAAAGAGAGACGGTAACCATGACAACCAGAGCAAAGCTCAGAGGTGAGATGAAACATCTCCAACTGTCCAGGACTCTTCTCCGTGTCAAGCTCAGCACTCACACCAGCAACCTTCATTCTTCCCAGGAACCAACCTGATCTGGATCTGGATCTGGATCTGGATCCAGCTGTGAGTCCTTCAGGAGTGACAACTCAAAGATTATCCAGACTTCAAATCCATCCGTCCAGCAGTGGAACAGTAAGTGTTTTGTCAGAGTTAAAGGAGGCTGGATAATAGTTCAATGATCAATAGTTTTCAGATGAATGACTTGAGTCTGGTTCAGTTCTTGATCTCTCTGATCAGACTCACTTGAAGCATCGTGTGTGATGAGATCTTTTTCAGTTGAGTCTTCTGAGAGTCTCTCTGAGAGCAGAGATGTTGGAGAAGAAAACATGTTGATGCTGACTCTGACTGACAGCAGCTCCAGTCTAATGAGAAGGATCACTGCAGACTCCTAGGATTCACATTTTCATGGCTTTCCAAACATCAGATTGTTCTGGTTTGACTTTCTGCTTTCAGAATTTCTACTTTTCTAAATGTAGAATTTGAATCCACTTTCTAGAAAAAAGTCTTGTTTGACTCTCAGAAAATGATCCAACATTTGAGCTCAAACTCTAAACTGTTGATCCAAACATGTCATGTTATTCCAGACTAAACAGCACAGTCTGTGTTCATGTCAAAGTCCATCAGCTGTTCATGAAGAAGCAGATCCTCCAACACTCTGATGTGTTTGTGTTTGCAGAGGTCAACAGGTCACACAGAGAGTCCAGTCTGCAGCATCCAGCTGTGGATCCATGAAGAGTGACCGGTCCAAAGGTCAACCTCCACACTTCAGAACTGAACCAGGACCTTCAGACTCACAGTAAGAAGCAGTTTCTAGTGAACAAAGCAGAGTTCAGCTCTCAGCAGGAACAACAATGTTCTCATCAAGAACATCAGCTGATCCATCAGGAAGGTCAACCATCTGCTGTGACCGCTTTAAGGTCTGAGAGGAAAGAAAGAGTTGGACAACTCTTGAGGACACAAAGCTCAGTCTGTGAGGATGAAGCAAACAGCTGAACTTTTCTCTGAGCTCAGTCCAGACATGAGCTCCAAACACAGCTAACGCATCATTTAGACTTCAGATTGACTAGATCTGCTCTGTTTTCAAACTCCAGACACATTTGCTCCCATTTAGCACAGTCTGGATCACACAATCTCTGAGTGTGAAGAAGATCAGAGAGGATCTGCTCTCTGATCAGAGTTAGTCTGGAACTTCCCACTGACTGCTTTGATTGTTGTTCACTAACGTTTCTCCTTGGTGTCCACAGAGAGAAGAGAGGAGCGGACCCCAGTCTGCAGAAAGACCCGAGCTGGTGAGTCAGAGCCTGATCATCTGCTGATGGATTCTTCTGCAAACATCTGCTGGGTTGTGTTGAACACTCATGAAGGAGCTTTCTTCTCTGCTCTTTCAGCAGATGTTGGTCTGCAGGAGATCTTTGGAGAACATCAGATCAGTCTGAGGAGCAGAAGTGAACATGTGGCTGAAGGAAGTGAAGAAGCAGGAAGAGAAACGCTCCTCAACAGGGTCTACACTGAGCTCTACATCACAGAGGAACTGAGACCAGAGGGTCACAGCCAACATGAGGTGATGCAGCTGGAGACGACCACCAAGACCAACAAGCTCCATGACACTGCAATCAAGAACCCAGACATCTTCAAAGTCTTCCCTGACCAACACAGATCCATCCGAGTGGTTCTGACCAGCGGAGTTGCTGGAGCTGGAAAAAGCTTCTCAGTGCAGAAGTTCACTCTGGACTGGGCCGAGGGCTTGGAGAACCAAGACATCAGTGCTGTGGTTCCTCTTTCCTTCAGGGAGATGAACTTGATCAGAGATGAGCAGCACAGTCTTCTCTCTCTGATCCAGCTTTTCCATCCAACACTCCAGAAGATTCCAGCAGAACAGCTGTCTGTCTGGAAACTTCTGTTCATCTTTGATGGTCTGGATGAAAGCAGACTTTCTCTGGACTTCAACAACAGTCAGGTGGTGTCTGATGTCACACACAAGTCCTCAGTCAACGTGCTGCTCACTAACCTCATCCAGGGACGTCTGCTTCCCTCAGCTCTGGTCTGGATCACTTCCAGACCTGCAGCAGCCAATCAGATCCCTCCTTCATGTGTGGACAGACTGACAGAAGTACGAGGCTTCAGTGATGCTCAGAAGGAGGAGTACTTCAGGAGGAGATTCCCAGATGAAGAGCTGTCCAGCAGAATCATCTCCCACATCAAGGGCTCCATGTCCCTCTACATCATGTGTGAAGTTCCAGTCTTCTGCTGGATCACTGCTGTGGTTCTGGAGAACATGCTGACCACAGAGCAGAGAGGAGAGCTGCCCACCACCCTGACTGACATGTACTCACACTTCCTGATGGTCCAGACAAAGAGGAAGAAGAACAAGTACCAGCAGGAACATCAGACAAGTCCACAAGAGCTGACAGAGACTGACAGGGAAGTTCTTCTGAAGCTGGGGAGGCTGGCATTAGAACATCTGGAGAAAGGAAACATCATGTTCTACCAAGAAGACCTGCAGCAGTGTGGTCTGGATGTCACAGAGGCCTCAGTGTACTCTGGAGTTTGTACTGAGATCTTCAGAAGAGAGTGTGAGATCTTCCACAAACCGGTCTACAGCTTTGTTCATCTGAGCGTTCAGGATTTCTGGCTGCAGTCTACATGTTCCACTGTTACTGCAACAGGGAAGGAAAAGGTCATTGAGGACTTCCTGAAGAACAACAAGAAGAACCCATCCCTGGATGAGTTTCTGAGTAGAGTCATGGAGAAATCCCTGCAGAGTCAAACTGGACACCTGGACCTGCTGGTTCGCTTCCTTCATGTCTCTCTGTGGAGTCCAACCAGAGACTCTTAGGAGGCCTGCTGGGTCAGACAGAGAAGAATCCAGAACCATCCAGAGAACCATCAACAACCTGAAGAAGATCAACAGTGAAGGAGTCTCTCCTGACAGAAGCATCAACATCTATCACTGTCTGATGGAGATGAAGGACCTCTCAGTTCATCAGGAGATCCAAGAGTTCCTGAAGTCAAAGAACAAATCAGAGAAGAAACTCTCAGAGATCCACTGCTCAGCTCTGGCCTACACTCTGCTGATGTCAGAGGAGGTTCTGGATGAACTGGACCTGAACCAGTACAAGACATCATCATCTGAGGGTAAACGGAGACTGATCCCAGCTGTGAGGAACTGCAGAAAGTTCAGGTGAGTCCAGAAGTGATTGTGGATGATAAATCAGATCAGTGTTTCAGATCTTCAACATTCATCTTCTAGCATTTGTGGTCACACATTTCAATCTAACACAAGCATTAGAAGAATCAACACAAAGCAGCATTTAGATTGGATTTCTGGAATCAAGTCCAACTCTCCAGACCTTCCTGATTCTGGAAAAAAGCTAACTGCCCCTAAACCTTCTCACTGATGGCTCCACTCAGAGCTGCAGCTGGAGACTACTTTAGTGATCACCTATTCTGTTCAGTTTTCCATTTAGACTTCAGTCTAATCAGATGACAAAGAATGAAAGGTTTGAAAATGATTGGAAAATCAGAAGATGAAAGAAGAAACATCTGTTCTTAGACAGGAGAAGATGCAGATGTTCTTCTTGAAAATGAAATAAAGATGAAGTCAGCAGCCGTCTGCAGAGTTTGATTGGATTTCACCTTCAAACCCAAACAGCTTCAAGGAAGCATCAAGTCAAGATTTACAAAAGCTCTTTCAGAATAGAAACAGTCACTTTAGCCTCTTTCTACCAAGAAGACCTTCTGGAAAGTTCTGCCTGAAGGTTGGTGCTGCTGTGGTTCTGTTCATGACGGGAGACGTGGATCTGAGGAGGAAACTGGATCCAAAGTTCTGCAGCAGAACAGGAAGATGAACTGTTGTTGTTTACAGCTTCAGAGCTGAAAATAGAAACAATCAAAAACATGAAAAGATAATTTTGGAAATGAAAACAGAAAACTCTCAGCAGAAAACTCGATCAGAACCAACATTTCAAACTGTCAACATTTTCTTCTATGTGGGGTGGGGGGCCTGGGGGGGTCGGCTTTCATGCAATGGGGCTTCTTGGGCCCAATGAGACTTGGGCCCAATGCTGCGGGCGGCAGGGGGACGGTTGTTTAACCAATCGGGGGTCAGTTTGGCAGCTGTCCCTGACCTCCCCTCCTTCCTCATATGACCACTTATTAGGGTGGGAAGGGGGGGGGGGGGGGGGGGGTCGGCTCGGCTTGCGATGTACCTTGGGGGCGGAGCCAGTTGGCAGTGGTTAATCCCTCCCATGGCTTCTGTGCAGTTTTGCCCCTTGTCTCGGTTTTAAGTGCACCTTAGACACATAAAACCCTTGGTGGGGGGTGCTAGGACATCACTGCCAGCAAGCAGGAGATGTCCTTCCAGTGCTCTACCCTCCAATTTTAACTGCACTGTAGACATTTAGGGCCCCTTGGTGAGAGGGTGATTGAACATCACTATGAACAATCAGGAGATGTCCTCAGTTTCCTGCTCGCCAATTTTGACTGCACCGTTTATTACACACACCCTTTAAACCTCAAGAAATACACCTCAACACACACACACAAATACATTATGCAAGGAAGGTGGGACTACTGATCTTCTGTCCCCTACCCCATCCCTGACGGAGGGAACAAGGCCCTCAACAATGGTGGCCTTGTCTCTTGGGTGGTTAGCATCCTGGGCCTAACGACCCCTTCTCCACACAGGGAGAGGGATCCCTTAGTTCTATGGCAAAGACCATGAGCGGGGGGATCACATTCCATCTGAGCTTTGTACGGTGTTCGTGTTTTTATGGTGCGGGTTTCTGGCCCTTGCCCTCGGGTGCTTGCCCCCCTTCTAAATTCTAACATTTGAGAGAGCCTGGGTCACTCTCACTTTGGGGACCCCCACTTCTCTTGGACATCCCTCCGCTAGGTGGGAATGACTGACACTTGCCATGCTCTCTCCTAGATCTCCTGCAGTTGCATGGATCTTGGGGGCGGGTCTCTCTTAGGGGCTGGTGTGGGTGCTTGGCCGGATTGCCAGGTGATGAATCTCCCCTGTTGGCCCCACATTACGGGTGCAGGGCGGCCCCGGTCGCCGCTGCTGCCTCGGCAGGGGTCTTGTTGTGAGGATGGCTTGTTGCATTCCATCATCCACTTCAGCTTAACATAACATACACCTGAGCACAGGTGTCGGCTCACCTTTGCACCTTCAAATAGTTATGTGACAGAATGTAATGCCTTAAATGTGTTGGTCGGTATGCATAAGTGTGCATGTGAGCTGGATGTTGACAAATTAGTGAAGACTCTTTGGACCAGCAGGTATGTTTGTAACAGCTGAGTGTGTGGACAGGCCCCGCCCATTTTAGACTAACACACTCACTTGATTGTAATAAGCTTCCAGCATTTTGTTGCCTGTAGATTTATGATTCTACCCTCCCTACCTTATATTCATCCTCTAACCTCTGAAACCCACCCTTTTGGCGTTTTCTTTTGTGCCCCCCCAACATCTCTGTCTCTTCTTCCCCCTTCTTTTCCATTCAGTCCAACAAAAAGGACACAAACAAAATTAATGTAAATAAAGTGTAGTTTAAACTGCAAAAGGGGTTTATATGAATATACACCTTGTCTGATGATTTATAACCTCCAATTGTAACAGTAAAAATCTGTCTAACACAAGAGGCTCTCAGCTCATATCTGTTTAGCTGTTGGACAGGACAAGTTAAAACAAACAAAAAAAAACTGTCAACATTCAACTATCATGATGGTCAGAGTGACAGCTGTCAGTCTCTGTGATCCAGATGTTCTACTGTGAACTTTGTGCTTCAGACCAGACCTCAGATCACTGACAGACTGAGGACAGCATGAAGCTCCATGGAGCTCCACCTTCTCTCCTCCAGCTGCAGATGATGAAGGTCTGAGAGAGACTGATGAGGAGGACTGTTTCATGATGAAGATGAAGCTCTGATGAAGAGACAAATGTCCAACTGGAACTTCATCACAGCCTGAATTCATCAGAAGATCACCTGTTTCTGTCTTTCTTTCTCTTCACAGAATTCCATCAAACTCTGGACTCTCAGAGACTCACTATGAAATTTGTGGCCTCAGCTCTGAAGTCCAACCCGTCCAACCTGACACAACTGGACCTGAGCTGGAACCATCTGCAGGATTCATCCCTGAAGGTTCTGTTTGTGGACTGGAGAGTCCAAACTGCAGACTGCAGACTCTGAGGTCAGAACATTGAAGCTGCTGGTTGGTTCATTTCCACATTTGTAGTTTCTTCACTGAAGCTGAAAGGTTTGGATTCAAAGATGTTCTGGATTTTCCAGAAACTGAACATCTTTGATTCTTTGAAGAGTCTGCAGTGGAAGCAAACAGTTGTTTAGCTTTTCTTTAGAACAAAGATGTTTCCAGTTCTCAAGATACTAAAGCTTCATTCACCAAACTTTCTCACATGACTAATGATCTCCTATTTTACTAGTTCTAGTTCACTATTGTTTCTAGTTGAACTATTTTGACTTGAGTGTTGAGGCGACTTCACACAAGTGTTCTGTTGAAGTGTTCAATGAGAAAAGAAGATTCAAATCAAAGATCAAAGGGACTTTGTTCTGGTGTGAACACAGAGACAATCAATCAGAAGTTAAACCAATACAACAGTCTAATCAATCCAACACACATAAATTCAGTCAAACACAGACAACATATATTCAGATCTACTGAATCAACAAAATTCAAATGGATTCAACAAAATATCAAGTTTAGTAAACCTGTGAGTCTCATCTGTGGAGCTAATGTGGCTGTAATGAAAGAATTGAATCTAAGATGGAACGATGAAACAAAACCTCAAATACACACTTTGACTGAACGCTCCACACACTGAGTTCACCTGCTGCTTTGGTGACTTTGAAGAAGGAAAAACAAAGAAGGATCAATTCCTTCACAACCCGTTTGTCATCCTGTGGAAACTTCACCTGCAGATTCAGATGGAGGGTGATGGAGCTGCAGTGTTTTGGTGCACTGAAGGTAAAGTACCAAACTGCAGAACCTGCAGCGTTTATTGACTCCATTCCTGCAGAAATGCACCAGCTCCGTCTACATGCGGCTCTGTGCATGTTTGCTGCACATTTGTGTGTGAGAAGCTCTTCTCAGTGATGAAGACCAACAAAACACACACAGGAGTCGTCTCACTGATGAGCTCCTGCAGTCCAATCTCCACAACAGCTCCTCACAGCACAAACCCACCAAAGCCAAACCAAAGCCAGGAGTCCAGCTCTGATCAAATGACAGAAGAGCAAAGAAAACAGAAGAATTTGATTTGTTATTGATGGAAAGGAACATTTGGATTTCTGTTTCCATGTTTAGTTTGGTTTCTTCTGCAGCATATTCATTTTTACATTTGTAGAATTTGGACAGAATTGATTTTCATGGAAAGAAAAATATTGTTTTAGGTTTATTTAATTCATTCCAGAAAAATATTTTTAGTCTATTTTGATTCATGTTAATGTTCATAAAAGTTCTGTTTCAAAGTTGAGTTTCAGTGTGTTCAATAAAAGTGTATCCTGTTCGGCCCGTGACCTAAAGCGTGTTTTGGATTTTGACCCCTGTGAGTTGAGTTTGACCCCCCTGCTCTTGGGTGCGTTCTGCTGTTAGCCCTCCCACTGAGTGCAGTCAAAGCAGCCCTGGAGTTTCTCCAGAGCATCATTGTCCCTCAGTCTGACTTGTCTCTTTACTCTCTCTCTGTAGTTTGTGATATGATGAGATGAGAAGGACCACATTGTAGTCAGCAGTGCTGAGTATTTTATTTTATTTTTTACTGGCCCTGTATGCATTTTTGACATGGTCATAACAGAGGTCAGAGGTCGATCGTCTTGTCACCTCTGGAAGCACAATTGACACTAATAGTAGATGGAAGAGTCTTATTCATCTGCAGTCATTGAAGTCTCCTAAAATAAACACTGGTGAATCATGAGACGTGTTCTCCAGCTGATGAACACATGATGAAATGGACTCTGACGTGCACGTGACGTTACCTGATGGTGGAACGTAACCAGCACAAGCACCAGCTGACCAAACTCACGGGGAAGATATTTATAGACCAGAAGGTGAAGTAAGAAAAAGTGACTAGAAAACGATGTTCATGATTTACCACGTCTGGGAACTACATTAGTTTAACAGATGTTTAATCATCTCCATCTGCTGCCCGGTGGACAGAGGAGCTCTCTAGCTCGCTCCTCTGTGCACCGGGCGGCTGGCGAGCGCAGTGATCCAGACCACTGAGTGTCCACTGAAGCCAATGTGGACAAACACAGGTGGGGCCCATTTATTCAGCCCACAGGTAAACCATATGGGCCCACATTGAAATGTTTGCTGTGGTGTGTCTGTATCTGTGTAGAACACATACTGGTTATAGGGACAAGTCAGGTAACAGTTTCTGTGGAGAATCGGATCCATTTCTAACATCTAAATGAACATTCTATACAGGACCCTCCACTTAAACAAGTACTAGTTTACTGAATGAGGTTCAAATCATCACAACTCCAAACAAAATCCTTCAGTCGTGTCTGTGAGTGTCAGAGACTGAGAGACAGGTTATTTCCATCATACCTGCTGATAAGGTCTGTGAAGATGATCCTTCATGTGTTTGCCGACACACTGATGGATTTATCCTCTTCTTAGCTTATGATGGACAGAACAGACAGAACCGGACCAGAGGAAACAACAGATGAATCCGTTCATGACTGGAGTTTCTTTCTGGGAGTTTCAGTTGTTGATCCTGAGGTGTTTGGGGCTCAGACTCACCTCTTTATGTTTTAATGGACACCTGGATGTTGTCTTTTCTGTTTCTCCAACAAATCCAAGCACTTTTCATCAAGAAATCTTCTGGAACAAAGAGAAGTCCAAAGAGAGATGAGACACAACAGCACCTGAAAACATTTGTGTTAAAAACGCAAAAGATTTTTGAAAGCAAAAAGATTTTTGAAAGCAAAAAGAAGTTTATGAAAGTAAATATTAAATATTTTCATTTGTAAATTATGAAGTTTTATTCTTAAAATTTTGCATTTTGTTTGCAATTTAGAATATATTGATTTTTAAACTGAATTTTCTTGCAATTTGGTGACACAAATATCACTCCATAAACCTCCAGCTGCATCACTGCTCCTGAACACTTTTCTGTCTGATTTCAGGTTGATGAACTGCAGTTTGTCAGAGATCAGCTGTGAAGCTCTGAGTTCAGCTCTGAAGAAAAACCCGTCTAATCTGACAGAACTGAACCTGAGCATGAACAAGAACCTGCAGGATTCAGGAGTTCTTCATCTGTGTGGTTTTTCTGGAGAGTCCAGACTGCAGACTGCAGACTCTGAGGTCAGACTCCATGTTTCAGTTGTGTTCACATCAATATGATGAGAAAGTTGTGTTGACACTAAACTGCAGACATGAGGCTGATGTTCTCCTGCTGCATGCTGACCATCTTCATGCTGAAGGCTGTTTTCTTCTTCTGAGCTTTAGTCCATTCACTGTGGCAGAAGATCTCATATTTGAATGTTTCTTTCCATCTTCTTCTTCATTTCTAATGTCAGCTTCCTTCAGGACTGATCTTTTCTTTTCCACAGAGGTCTGCAGATGTTTCCTCTTCTTCATTCTCTTCACTGCAGATGGAAGGAAAGCTCCTTCCTGAAGATCAAACTGATCTGATCTGGATGAAGGTTGATGTTTTCTCGATTACTGTCTTCATCATTTGTACGATGACGTGATTTTCCAATAAAGCTTCATGACGTCACAGTGGTTTTGCTAAATCAAACACTCCGTGCTGTGAGGTGTTTAAAGCTGGAACAACAACTAAAACAACAGAATTTTAAGAAGAAAAGAGAGAAACTAAACTGTGAAGTCAATCACTGCTGTGGTGTCAATCAGCAATGGGTCCCTTTGTAATAATTAAAGTCTCACATCGATCGTCTCTAGATTTATTCTCGAAGCGTCCCAGTGATCTTTTAAATATGACTTTTGCTGTTTTTAGACAAAATCTAAAAACCTGTGAAAGCTGCAGGAGTTCAGAGATTTGCCTCTGAAATGTGGATGGAACTGTTGTTGTGGAGTAAGCCTGTCCCCATTTCCCATCATCCATCCGTTTACACGCTGTTCCAATAGCTTACAGCCCCTCATAAATCCAAGCTAACATTAGCGGTGCAACAAAAATGGTGATCAATATCAGAGCTATCCAGTCGTACAGTTTTAATCCAGATTCCAGCTCAGACGAGGAAAACAAAGACGTTCATGGATCTATTTGTCTGCAAGTGGATGCATCAGAATGGAGCAGAGCAGGGAGATTGTAGCCTGCAGATTGTAGCCCCTACATCACTGCTACAAGCTTTTTCCAACAGTCTATTTTTATCTGCTCCCAATTCACAGTGATTTGAATAAGTTAGAAATATCATTTTAAGCTTAGTTTACTTGATCTATGTCATCCAGTCTGAGAAAATGTCACATGAGCATGTTAAAACACCAAAACATTACTTGCATTGGAGTGGGTCTTTAAGACCTGGCGTTCACATGCATGGAAATTACACTCACACTTCATTCATCCTGGCATTAAAAAGCACTTCCTGAGCTCATGTTCATCACAGGTGTCAAACTCCAGGCCTCAAAGGTCAATGTCTTACATGATCTCCAGCCAACCTGCCATTGAAGCTCATTATTGGGTAAACAAACCTGATCCAGATTAAAAGTGCTGACTATTGGTCATTGCCATATTTCTGACAATTTAAATTAAACTTGTTTAATTCCTGAAAATATCGTCTAAAACCGTCTGTCTGCTGCCCTCTAGAGCTTGATGCAAGGTAGTACAGGAAGGGAGTTTGTTTCTACTTTCTAATGCTAGCTTGGGGCTATAAGCTCGCATGTGAGCGTGCAGACAGAGCTCCCAGTGACGGGAAGGGGAAGGGGGGGCGGGTTTCTCTGAGCCAACAGTCCCTCCTGCAACCAGAATTGAATATCTAATGAGCTGCTGCTGCTGGGCATCAAATATGTCTGAAAAAACAACAAAGTCTTTGGATTTTAGATCAAAACTGCACAGTCATCATTAAAAGACTACTGGGAATGATTTCACAAAAGAACAAACTATGGTTGGAGTGAGACTTGAATGCTTTTCCCTTTACAGGTCGTCACATTTCTTCAGCCCAAAATTTCAACTGAAAATGTCATCTGTCAGTCTCTCATCATGGGCGGGTCCAACCTGACTGAATTTACCAACTTCCTGGATCTTTATGGCGGGATTTTTGTGCCGCCAATTAGCAAACAAAATTCCCAGATTTGACACCAAACTTTTCTAAATTGCAAATAAAATGTAAAGTTAATAACTTCATAATTTTTAATATTTCATATTTGCTTTCAAAACCTTTTTTTTTCGCTTTAAAAAAATATGTTTGTGTTTGCAACACAATGTTTTCAGATGTGTAGTGTCTCATCTCGCTTTCGTCTTATCTTTGATTTTTGCGTCCTCCAGTTTCAGTTTGGTGTGATATTTGTGCCACCAAACAGCCAATCAGAGACATGAGGCTTGATGCTGATTGGTCTAGATTCTATCCAATCATATGTCTCTGCCTCGCGCGGACGATGCTCTGAGCAGAAATGGACTTTGTATCGGTTCTGTTCGCCCGGGATTCTGCAGTCTTCAACCATTCTGGCCCGTTTCTCTTTGAGCAGAACTCAGAAGGAGCAGAAAGCCAAAATATCCAACAGGGTTTTGTATTTATTCATGTTCATGTAGAGACCAGTGTGTTTCAAATGTCAGCAGCAGAAAAAACGTCTCAGCTCTGCCTCCGTCCAGCTAGACGTTACATTATGTTTAAAATTATCATTTATATTCATGATATATTGTTTATTTTCATGAAAAAAATGTCGAAATCTTCAGAGAAAATAGCATTTTTTATGAATAATTTATTTTACAGTTTCAGGAGATCTTCGGCCATAATTGTACAAGTTTGACTAAAAAAATGTAATCAATGCTTAAAATAAAAGTATGAATTATTTTAAAATAATTGAAAAATGATTTATTTTTAAAAATGGAGGGTAAAAGAGCCTGTTCAGCATCTCAGCCTCAGCAGCAGACGCCATGTTAGATAAATATGGTGATTTGATTGGATAGAATCCAGACCAATCGGCAGGCTGTATGGAGGCACACGAAACGAAACTTATGAACAGCAAAATCAATAAGTCGATAGTGAGATGAGACACAACACATCTGAAAACATTTGTGTTGCAAACGCAAAAAGTTTTGTTGAAAGCAAAAATAAATGTTTTTCAAAGCAAACAGATAAATATTTACATTTACAAATGATGATGTTTTATTCTTAAAAATTTTACGTTTTGTTTGCAATTTAGAAAATGTTGATTTTTAAACGGTTTTTTCTTACAATATGGCGTCACAAAAATCACTCCATAAACCTCCAGCTGCATCACTGCTCCTGAACACACTTTCTGTCTGATTTCAGGTTGATGGTCTGCAGTCTGTCAGAGATCAGCTGTGAAGCTCTGAGTTCAGCTCTGAAGAAAAACCCGTCTAATCTGACAGAACTGGACCTGAGCGACAACAAACCTGCAGGATTCAGGAGTTCTTCATCTGTGTGGTTTTCTGGAGAGTCCAGACTGCAGACTGCAGACTCTGAGGTCAGACTCCATGTTTCAGTTGTGTTCACATCAATATGATGAGAAAGTTGTGTTGACACTAAACTGCAGACATGAGGCTGATGTTCTCCTGCTGCATGCTGACCATCTTCATGCTGAAGGCTGTTTTCTTCTTCTTCTGAGCTTTAGTCCATTCACTGTTCAGAAGATCTCATGTTGAATGTTCTTTCCATCTTCTTCTTGTTTCTATGTCAGCTTCCTTCAGACTGATCTTTTCTTTTCCACAAAGGTCCTGCAGATGTTTTCCTCTTCTTCATCCTCTTCACTCTGCAGATTTTTTTCTCATCTTCATCCTCCTCACTGCAATGTTTCCACAGGCTGATGTTTGACTTTACACATCTGGACTTCTTTCCTGAGCAGTGCATGTTGTCCCTGAATTTCCTGAATGTTCTTCTTCTCTGCTTCTCTGGACTCCTTTGATCTGCTCTGTTGCTTCACATCTTTGGACTTTTTCCAAAAGCTGATATTGTCAGCTCTGACCTCTTTAGAAAACTGATTGAAAAACATGAACTTTGTCTTTAAACTCAACTCTTTCTTCTGGATTCAGGTTGATCCACTGCAGTTTGTCAAAGATCAGCTATGCTGCTCTGGTCTCAGTTCTGAAGTCCAACCCGTTCCACCTGAAGGAACTGGACCTTAGAACAACAACCTTCAGTCTTCAGATGTTCAGCAGTTCCAGGATCTGGTGGAGAGTCCAAACTCCAAACTGCAGACTCTGAGGTCAGTAGAGGGTTGGAGTCAGTCCAGCTGCTTCCAGATGTTTTGTCCTAAAGTTAGTCTGAGAGCAAAGATGCAGAGTTTCCTGTGAAGCTGCAGCTTCTCAGTGAAGCTCTGAGGAGAATGATGACAGGCTTCAGGACAACAGTCAGCCAATCAGAGCAGCAGAAGCTCCAACAGGTGAAGATGACAGGAAGCTGCTGCTCTGAACAGAACTGAAGCTCCTGCTGCTCTTTCTGCTGCTGTGCTGCATCACTGACTGACAGACCAGGATCAGGAGACACTCCTTCATCTCTGTCTTTATCATTTCTATCTGCAGGTGGAGTACATTCTCGATCTGATTTCCTCCTTTTGGATCAGAGAGCAGCATCAGCAGCAGCTGGTCTGCAGAGATGTTGTGACTGGACGGTGTTCCTGGGAGGTGGAGAGCAGAGTGATGGAGGAATCAGAGGAAGTGGAGATGAGTGTCAGAGCTGCAGCATGAACTGATCTGAGATCAGCTCCACTGTCTCTCTCAGCATCAAGTGGACAGTTATTGTGCTGCAGCTCCCCCGGTGGACTGATGGAGAACTGCACTTCATCTTCTCATTCTAACTTGGAGTGTTTGGAAGTCTTCTGCTTCTCTTAACTTTGTACACATGCTGTTGCCATATTTGCTGATGTCATCCTTCCCGTCAGCCGTTGTCTGTGTTTTTCTGTATGTCAGGGTTTATTTCACTAGTCAGAAGATCCAACAAATCCACAAATATTGATGAGCTTCTTTTTAGTCTTTCATATCATGTATTCTCAGCAGAAAATGATCATTTTACTTTTTGGGTTTTTTCCCTCTGTTACACAAGAGATCTTTTTTGTGTTTTATTTTCAGTTTCTTATATTTAGTTCTATTTTTTTAGCATCTCATTTGAACTTCTCTTTTTTAGTAGTATTTTTTTAAATGTGTTTAGTTCAGCACTTTGGGAACTGGGATGAAGACTTTCATGGTGCTGAAATTCTCCCATGATTCAGTGCTGTTTGCAGAAAGAGGAAGTGGACTTTTTCTGCTGTTTGTGCAGAAACATCAGTTGGTTTAGATGTTCAGCAGCTCTAGAATCTGGAGGAAAAATACAAACAGATCAACAGAAACTAGACGTCAAAGAGGAAATCAGTCATTGGGAACTCTGACCGTCATGTTTAGAATAATGCTGTTCTCTGATGGTTTCAAGTTTTTCTTCCAATAACTCCATTTTCTTTTCTACATGATGTGAGAATCTCCTTTATTTTGATCTACTTTGATCTCATTTTTCTTTTCTCTATATTGAAATAACAGACGTGAGTTTGTGACTGGACCAATCAAGGATTGAATGAATCATTGATCAGACAGTTTTTCAGCTCTGTGCATGTTGACATGGTGGCTGGACGTGACATCAAACCCTTCAAAATAAAAGGCGGGTCAAACACACCTTTTAGTCCCAATCTAAGTTCAAAGTGGCTCATAAGAAAACTCTGATGACCCTCACGGTGTCCACTGTAAATATGTGGAACCAAACGTTTCCTTTTTGACAGAAGAAAGGTTCTTGTCTCCTTTGAGATCAAAATCAATAAAATAATCATGTTTAACCATCAACACTCAAAGAAATTGATGTTCTGTGTTCTGTAAATAAGGAAGTGTTTTCTTTTGTCACACATAGAAGCGCTTTATACAGATATGTTTGTTTCAAACCTTGTTTGTTTATTTTAGAGCTGTCAATCAAAAACCGACGCCCTCATTTTTATCTGAAACACAAAAGAACATTTTTCAGTTCAGTTTTATCTCTGCTGTGAAGTTTGGTCATTTTCTCTAAATAAACACTAATATGAAGAACAAACCACCTATCTAACTCGTAAACAGACTCTTCTTTCTGTTTCTTTTGTTCCTTTCATGAAGAGAACCACATCAAATGAACATATTCAGTACACACTACGGACAGTATCTGTATGCTAACACCAAAGAGAAACTCACAAACACACATGAACTGTTTGACAAAAGCACACAATCTGGTTGACAAATCCACACTAAGTGTTGGACAGATCTCATTTTGGAATCTAAACTCACAGATCATAGCAATCACAGAATGTGCATTTACCAAACGCCTCTCATTGGACAATCTCTGGATTTGTCAGAGAAATCCCTGAGGTGAATATTGACCCTACCAGGTCTGTAGGTTCTGTTCTGTCTGCCACGTATCAAAGAGTCACATCCTAAGAACAAAACAGATGAGATTTTCAGAGGAACACCAAAGTGTTGGAGAATGAATTTGGAGAAGACTGAAAGAATGGATTGGAATGGGAGTTTGGGGTTGTGACCTCCTCTCTTTTCTGCTAGAAGCGCTTTTCTTCTCATTTTTCTGAGCTCCATCTTTTCCAGAATAAACACCAACAGCAGCTGGTGGTTTTCTGTCAGGCTTTCAGTGGAGCTGGAGTCCAGTTCTGAGGAAGCTGGGAGCCTGTCTGAGCAGGAGCTGGGGAACCTTCTTTATCCTTTCAGGTCCAATTAGATCCATAGACACCATCATTTATGACCTTTGGCAACGAACACATGATTTAGGAAACAGGAGTTCTTTTGGGAACTGTTTTCCTACCGGGAAGTAAGATGAGTCGATCTCTGAAGCTCCGCCTTCTGCTTTTTGTGAGTGCCGTCCATTTCATGACATCATCCTAGAGCTGGCCTCGGCAGTGTGTCTGCGTTTGGCCCACGGAAACAAACATCCAAACTTTAGCAAAGATGGATGTGCAAACTGTATCTTCCTTTAGTAGCCCGGACGTTCACAGACAGAATGGTGATGGTTAACGAGTTGATTTGACGGTGAAATGTGGTAACAAATGCAGAAAACAACAGCAGATGAACATTTCAGGGTTGATTGAAATGATGAGAACATTGGATTCTGTTCTGATCAGCACTGCTGTGAGCGTTTCTTTTCTCTTTGAAGCATCTTCAATCTCCGGATCAAAAATCCTCTTCACTTTCATGACAATCATTTTCCTGGAGACACGCCCACCTTTCCGTCTTTGCTCAATAATCCGTGTTCATTTTTCTGCAGTGTCTTCTCTAGATCACCATCTGCTTGCACCGTTCTCAGATCCGTTTAGGATCCGCCCCAAAATGTGGTGCAGATTCCTCACTAGAATGTTCTTTGGCGTTTGCCACCGCACCAGTTTAAACGCTAAATCAAATGAGCATTTCTAGACCATCGCTACTCTGGATCACAACTAGTGCTGTCAATCCATTCAAAAAGTAATCAGATTACTTCCACTTTTGGATTGTGATTCATCTGATTAATCCCAATGTTTTACAAGGTAAATTTTACCCAACAATATTCTGCTTTTTATTGTCCCGTCACAATGTTCTACATGTGCAGGCTTCTTTAAAACAAACTTCTTCATCTTCTGAACAAAAAACAAGCGGTAAGAGGTGAACTTTCTCTCTAAACTGATGTTTATTTAACCAATCAGCATATTTATCACTTTCTTTTGCCGCAGCAGTCCAGGTCTGTGGCGGCTCAGTGACACGTCGTTGTGTTACCGTGACAACGGGCTGCACCATGAATCAAACAGTTTGCTTTTGTGAAAAAGTGTCATGACATGCTGTGACTCTGCCCAGTTTGCTTTCTGTGCTCAGAAGCAGCTATTGGATGCACCTGGATCCCAGCCCTTAAAAACCTGGAAATTCTCTTCACTTCCTGCTGGATTGTCTCCATGCCTATCCTTTCAGCTTGTGTTCAACAAACAAACAACACCCCTGCTCTGAGTGCCTGCTCCCTTCCTGAGTTGTGAGTCCATGCCTGTCAAAGCCTGTTTTTGAGGACACTTTCTGTTTGGATCTTTGTGTTTGGATGTGGACTGTTTGAACTTCAGGATTTCAATCTGGTACTCCTGAGCTCTGCTTCCTGCTTCTCCGTTCTGCAACTGTCACATTGATTCCTGCGCCCCCAGCTGTCAGGAGGTTCCACCCCGTTGAAGCCACTTTGGAGCCCTTGGTTTTTTGTTCAACAAATAAACCTTTTCTTACACTCTTGGAGTCTGCTAACCTTGGCTGTTCTCTACTCGACCCTGACAAAAAGCAATCAAAACCTAAAAAGAACAAGAAGAAAGAACTAAAACTCCACTGAACATGTGTTTCTGTTGGAAGTGATCATGGTATAAGCTGGATAATTCCTGACAAAGTGTGAATAATCAGAAGTAAATGCATGTTGTGGAAGCCTGAAGCATCCAATGCAAAGCGGAAGACGGCTAGTTCTGAAGTTTAGTTAATAACGTGTTCATTTTTTAAATGAATCGTGTGCGTTAACGTTGACAGCCCTAATCACAACACAAATATCACAAAGACAGTTGGCATCTGCACAACTGTGCACTGCCCAGGGGGGCGAGGCGTGCAGCGTTCTACCAATTCAGTCCAAACCTGGAAGAGTTTTCTATGCAATGTTGATGTTCCACACTTTGTTTGCTGTTTCTATGATGGAAGTTTTTGTTGCTAAATCAGATTTGACTTGAATGGAAATACTTGATGTATCTTCTAACATGATGCTTTCAACATCCAGCAGTTTTAACAAAGGCAAAGTGCAATAGAACATTCTGATCAAATATCTGTTCAATGGAATTCAAAAGTCCAACTTTTAAAGTCCAGTTTATTCCGTCTGTCTGTGCTGTCCTTCCCTCAGCTCACAACAATGTAGAAGCTGCTAATTCCACCACAGAGACAAAGTTTCATACTGCTGGAACAAACTAAAAGCTCCTTTTGGTTTGGGTTTGGATATGTCAAAAATCTTTTAAACATTGAAGCTTTTGTCCACTAGAGGGCGCTCTACATTATCTGTAAACTCAAGTTATTGCATCACAGAAAAGTGAAATGAAACCTCTACTGACTCCTCTGGACGTGGAGGAGCAGCGGCTCTATTCCGAGCTCTCTCCAAGTGACTGAGCTTCTCCTCCTCTCTTTAAGGGAGCGCACAGCCTCCCTACAGAGGAGCTGGATTCAGCCGCTTGGATCCGGGACCTGGTTCTTTGGGTCACTGGGAGTCATGGCTGTTGGGACAAAGATGGATGGTAAATTGAGAGCTTTGCTTTCTGCCTCAGCTCTCTCTCACCACAACAGGACTGTCCATAAAGATCAGGAACAGAACTGGTGATAAAGGGCAGTCCTGATGGAGTCCAGCGTGCTCTGGGTACAGGTCAGACTTACTGCTGACTATGTGAACCAAGCTCCTCCTCTGGTCAAACAGAGACCCACTCAGTAGACACTCCGGTCCCCGTTCTCCCAGAACATCTTAGGCCATACACTGGTTTACTGTCAGACTGGACTTTCACTGACTGGCCTGAACCAGACTGAAGTTGGCGTCTGACTTAGTTTGAGCTTCTGGTTTCCAGAAAATCAACTTTTCATGTGAAATTGTCCTTCATGAAATCTAGTGTAAAAAGACAGTTTGAAAGTGTCTCTAGAGATTTCATAGCGGATGAAGACAAGGAAACAACTTCCATTTCTGGAGTTTGGATGAGCTTTCAATCAGCAAACCTGTTGGTAGTGCATTGTGGGAATTGCAGTTTGTGGTCAGCTGTAATAGTGATCAGATATGATGATGTGGGTCAAACTTGATTCTACCACAGGCCGGTTCTGGAGTTTGACATATGTATTTTGTATGAGTTACAAATCCAGGTTAGACTATTTTCTCTCCATATAAATGTTATAAAATCATCTGAATCTAATGATGCTGATCTGGTAATGATGATCATTTATTCATGAAGGTTTTCTTTGTTTTTAACTTTGCTTTACAGAGAAGGTTTTTGTGGTGTTAAAGGGCTCCACCGTTGTTCTCAGTCCAGATGACGGAGAAACGCTGAAACCAGCATAACATGGAAATACGGAGCTGATTGAGCTGCAGAGTGGTTACGAGGGGATTGAACTATCCATTCTAGCTTTAACAGTAAGAACTTCATGGTTTTCCAATAGTAAACTATTCCAAACCAGTTTTTTATTGGTTCTCATTTCAGCTCCAGTCCCCAAACCCATCATTACTCATGACTGTAACCAAGAGGAACCTGAATGTACCCTCACCTGCAAGTTTCACAAAGCCAAGGATCTGAGAGATGTTGAGATTTTCTGGATTGTTGACGACAGCCGTAGTGAGATCCACATCACAAAGGAACAGAGAAAATGTTTGTCATTCAGCAACAAGCTATGAGAGAGAATTTCTTCACAAAACGATCAATTCTTGAAATAAAAACACACATTTTCCTCCTTTAGTTCAGCTTTATTCTCAGAGAAAGTTCTGACTTGTGTCCACAGCGGTGAAACGTTTGGATTTTCTGTCTTTAGGAGACAAAGGCTCAGACGTTTATCTGTAGCCTGAGCGATTCATTCTGCTCAGAACAGCACCGAGCTGCAGAACCCTCTCTTGGCTGATGATCAATCAGGTTTGTAGAAACCCACAGAATCCCAATGAACACTGAAACCCAGAACAAGTCATCTGGGACTGTTTATTCACTAAGTTCTGGTTTTTGGAGGAAGAAATCATGTCGCTGTATGGATTATTCTGGGCCTGTTATTTGTTGTGGTTCTGATTCTTTGCTTCAAAAGTCAAAAAAAGTCTTTTCAGTTAAAAAATCAAATCTGTGTTAATAATCGGAGCATCTGGAATGTTTTTCTTGTGTGAGGATGTCCCTACTATGATGTCAACTTGCTGCTCTAATGTGTTAAAAAATGCAGGTGGAGCAGGCGGGGGGGAGGAAACCATTTTGGAACTGCAGAGGATGTGAACACAGCCTCTGAGAGGAAAAGAGGGGCGGGACTCCCCGCTTATGATTCCAGACCGAACACAACACACAAACTGCTGCTTCCTAAATAAAGTTTGAACATTCAGAAAATCAACACTTTATTGGGTTTACTGGATTCTTTCTCAAACGGAAGAAAAAAAGAAGTCAAAATAAATTTGCATCAAAGTGAATTTGTTTCCATCAAACACCCAGAGCTCCTGTTTGGCAGATAGAAAAGTCTACACAAGGTTGTGGATCCTGATCGAAGCAGCTGGTATCCAGTTTAGAAAGTAAAGAAGAGGAAGAAAAATCAAAGGATGCAGGCAGTGTTATTTCATTTGCTTGGCTCCAAATCTGCCATTTGGTGAGTCAAATTCTGGAACTGCCCAGGGCCCCCCAAATAGCCAGGACCACCTCTGCCTCAAAACTCCTCCAAAGCAGCAATGATCTGTCTCTGCAGAGGTCAGCAGCTCAGACACGGTCCAGTCTCCAGGTGCGTCTCAATGAAGACAGATGGATGAAAACTTCAGAGGTGAACCTGGACCCTCAGACGGTTCCTGTGGAGCACTGAGCTGCAGATGATTCACTAAATGCTGGAGCGTGGAACCTGGACCCCACGGCTGCTGCTATGAATCAGTAAGGTCATGTAGTAAACTAAAAGTAGCAATGAAGTTGGAAACTTATGTTCAATTGCAAAGCATTTTGGGTAACAGCTTTGCTCCATATTGTAGGAACATTCAAAGTTCAGTCAAAAATCCCAAAACTTTATTAGTCTGTTGGATTTTTCTAAAAGCTGGTTTTCAATTTTGATCAGAAGTTCAAATCTTAACATTGTTTTTGGTAAAATTTTCCAGGAAAAACAAAATATCCACATATTTCATATTCCTTTTAAACTAAACAAGGTGCATGACCTCAGCTGCACTGCAATCAACCTTGAGTTGTACTGAAATGTATGTGTACCAGTGTGAGAGGGACATTTGACAATAAAGAACCTTGAAAAAAAAAACATTGATAGTCTGGAAGAAAAACATCAGGTATTAGGGTTTCTGTGAGCTGTACACTTTAGTGACAACAGCTGTTCTATTTTATTTGGAATAAATGTATAACTTAGTTGCATAGGTGGTTGAGTTTGTATTTACTGTCATGCTCTGAGGTCCAGTTTATTTACAAGCTGGTTTTCAGTCAGGTTTCAGGCCTGAGTTGCTCCATGGACTTTGTCTGGTTTCACGTTGGGCCGCATGTGTTCCTTTTAGGTTCACAGACTCCAGTCATTTTTAAAGTTTTGTTTTACCTCCGTTCTTTTAAAAATTGATACAAGTTCCATGATAAAGTTTGACCAAGTGAAAAAATGCTGATAAAACATGTAAGTTTATATAGAAGTTGTTTTTTCCCCAAGGTTAAGCAAACACAAGATCAACAAACACTGGCATGGCATTAAGTCTGCATACGGTGCTCACTGAGCTATTGAAAAGAAAGTGTTTCCCAATGTTAAGCAAGCACTTCTTTAAAAAACAAGTTCATTTCGTGTGGTCGACTTGTAATGTTTTGGCTGATGTGATGCAACAGTGTTTTCCCGAAGTTAAGCGAGCACTTGCTAAAAAAACAGTGGTATGAAGTGACGTTTGCATTTGGTGTTGCCTATCGGGTAACTGACAGCGACTTTCCCAAAGTTAGGTGAGCACTAGCTCAAAAACAGTGGCATTTCATGTGGTCATGTAGTGTTTTGGCTGAAGAAACCAGTTTGTTTACATGCCCTTTTCAGATATTGAACTTCAAGCCCTTTCAACCATTAAAAAATGTTAATTTAGAAATTTTTATCCAAAACGCTTCCCTTTTTTGCTATATTAGTTTTTTAACAAGTTTCTACACTTTATTTTGGAGAAGAGGAAGTTTGATGGATCATAAAGACAATATTTTTAAGCTTTGAGCAGTGTTCAAATACTATAAATTCAAGGGAACATACAAAGAAATGTGTTTCACAAGCCGGATATGAGACGAATGAAGGGTCATTATGTGTGATTTGATGTTGGATGAGGTGACAATGTTTTTTAGGATAATCAGTAAACACAATTGTATTAATAAATGATACAAAATGAGATTCTGGCTACAATGCAAATATACAAATAAAAAAACAATAGTGTGGGATTATTTAAGGTCACTTCTTCCAATTCCCTTTTAAGCAACAATTCAAATTATATTTGACTTTGTTTGATCATCTTTATACTTAATAGAATAGCTCTAGAAATGTTTTACCGTGCAGTGAATAATGACCTTCCTGTTGGCATCCAATCATCTTTTAAATTACGGAATAGTCCATATAACCTTAAAGGTTTGCTACGGTTTGAGTCGAGTAAAACAACAATCAATGTTTGGCAAAGATGTGTTTCTATTGTAGGAGTCAAACTCTGGAATGAACTAAAATGAATTAATTTGTTGTCAACATTTAGAAAAGAATTAAAGTATGCAACAATAAAATATGTGTTGCTGTAATTCTAATATGTGTTACTAAAAGGGAAAAATGAATATGGTTATGTCTGAATTGTTGAGTTGTTGTGATGTTCAGGATGGGCTTGTATAAGCAGTTTGTTTCAGCCCAATCCCTTTCTGGTTGTGATTAATATGGTTGTATATTTATCCTTTGTTTATTTTCTTTGTAAACAATGACAACTAAAATAAACTAATTTTATTCATTAATGAACCTAATGTGACTTGTGTTTACTGTTTTCATAACTAAACGTCTCATTTATGGTGAATAATAATCAGGAAAATGGCTTCATCTTTGTTTCTCTTTATTTTCTAATCAATGTATTACTTTGTATCTAAAATGGGTTTGATACATTTGTGTTTTGTAGTTTTTGTTTATATTTTAATACAAAACCAATAAAATCAAAAACCACCACAGCAGGAGGGCCGAGAGCCGTAAGAAAGAATGACATTTTAAAAACTGGTCTTAGCTGTCATAGCTCTACCTGAAAAAAACCTGCACAAACTGATCCAATCACAGCGGAAGAGGAAGACTCAGAAGATGAAGAAAAGGAAAGATTTTCACCCTGTTTAAACCTCCAAACCAGACATTCACAAACCAAAAGCTCCTTCACTGATTCAGCTCCAGCCCAACAACCACAACCTCTGCTAGTCCTGAGAGCAGCTGCTGGTCAGAGAACAGCCTTCAAACTACAGACCAACAGGAATTCATCAAGATACTTCAGGAGCAACACTTTCCTGAAGATCAAACCCTGACCAGACTGGACTCTTCCAAACCTCCAAGAACTCTGAGAGCAAACACTAAAGCCTGATGCTGAGCCTCAACTTTAGCCTGATGGAAGAGAAATGGCATTGAAGGCGACTTTACCACAGATGAGGACGAACTTATTGGAACAAATAAAAAAACAAGAAATAAATCATTTCAAAAACCCGTAAATAATCAAAACATTGCAAAAATGATCAAAGAAGAATGAGAAAGCATGAAACAGTAGAGAGGAGCACGGCGGCCACCAAAGACAAGCAAAAGTTGTGGCACGGCGGCCAGAAAGTCATGCAGTGGCGGCACGGCGCCCTTTAAGGAATAAAACAGAAGAGATGGATGTAGATATCTTTCATTTCCACTGCAATGAAATGTGGGTGTGTGTCATTAACAATTGAGTCACGATGACGCCGGTCCACTTGGAAAGAGAATCCCGGAACTTGAAAATGTTTAAAAAATAAAATCTAAACTACAGATTGTTCTTATGAATTCTGGAAGTTCCAGATGCATACTTACAATCCTGAACTCATTCTATTTTATTCAACGACCACGAAACAGTTTCTTTATAGATGTTCAGAAAGGAAGAAAAACTACAAGTTTCAGCAGCACCGACCGTTATGGAAGACCTACAGGAGGAAAAGTTAGTTCACCAAAATGCATTTCAGCTGAAAAGGATCTGAAACAATAAGTTCATCCTCATTGTGACCAATAAAAACTGAGCAGCTGCTGCACTAAACATCAAATAAATGGAAATGAAGTCACCTTCAATGCAAGCTTAGAGAAAGAGGAAAAGAAACAGATCGGCACGGCGGCCAAACCAAGAAACAAAGGACTTACAGGTTGAAGATCTTCCTGAGAAGAAAAAGAAATAAAAAAGTATTTAGAAGTTGAGTCATTAGCAATGAATTATAAACAGAAATCTCATTTTCTTACAGTTCTGTCTAATGACTGAGGATAAAGACAGAGTCACAGCGCCTACGGCGCCACCACTCTGCTGGTAGAAGAACGGCTTCACATGAAGCTTTTGGGAGAAAAAAGTTTCCTCAAACCAAAACTCATCTGTCAGTTACAGAGCTGTACTTCCAAAGACTCCATGGTCAGACATCTTAACTGGACATAGTGTTTGAATAGTGACCTCTTTGTTCTGTTTGTGCCCTTGAGGTCCAATTTTCATGTTCCTGGACAGGCGCCATGTTTCCAGCAGGGAATCCTGGGAAGGAAATCAGAGGACAGCCACAATAAGGCTCTGCTCTAGACAGAAAACTCTCAGCTTCATTTCCATTAGAGGAGTTTGTTTCATCAACAAACATCTCAGCTTTTATAAAGGGAGAAAAGAATAAAAAAAACTGTGTGTATATTAAAAAAAATTAAAAAGTATTTGCATCTACAAATGAATAAATATTATTAAAAAAAAACAAATTAAAAAGAAAAAGAAAAATGGTGGAAAGGAAAAAAAAAAACTACAAACGTGTTTTGTCCAAAAACTCAAAAGGAAATCAATAGATTTTTAGAACTAAGATATTTGTTCTTTTGGCCAACTCAGTGTTTAAAGGTTATAGTGTTTTGCTTTATTAATGTCATCATTTAGTAATGATCTTTAAAAAACCTAATTTTAAAAATAATTTAAGGCAAATTCAACAGAAATGTTTTCCTCCACAGAAAGGGCCTCAGGTCTTTCGAGAACTAAACCTTCTTCTGTCTCAAACGTTCTCCATGAAGGAACCTCTAAAGTTCTCCAGCAGGAGAGCAGCTCCAGAAAACATCACATTTACCTCAGAAGTTCAGGTTAAAAAACAGAATATTCACCAACAAACCGAGCAGAATGAAGGACCACTGACCTGAAGCTCCTCCTCCTCCGCCGCCTCGTCCAGGAGAACCAAACAGCGCAGCTGGAACTAATTACTCTTAAAAATCCCTCCGCCGCAGGTGCGGAGAGCACGTGACCCGACGCCGTTACTCCGCATGCGCGACTCAGTCGTCAATTCCTCTTTTAACCAAGGGGCAACGAGCGGCTGAGTCCGATTTAATGCCCTAACACCTAAATAATAAAAAACTATATAGTGTGGCTCTATATAGTGCAATTCGGACTTCATGCTCACTACTTTTTGGTCGCCGTTCTTCTTCGGGTGTTGTTTCTATGGCGGTGGACAAACAAATTGAATGGTTGCATTACCGCCACCACCTGGTCTGGAGGTGAACTACTTTCATACTCCAATTATCACGTGACTGGTTTACAGAAGTAAAAACCTAATAAATGTGAACATATTACGAAGACAATTTATAAATGTACTGTGTTCTCAGTCATTTTTTGGAATGAATCATTGTACTGTGTTCTGATGATAAAAAAAGGGCCGCCACGCCGTGGCCTCTTGGCTGAAGAAGCCTCTTCTGTCTCCTCTTCCTCTTCCCTGTCTGTTCCAGTTCTTGCCTAATTTCTTAAGGAGAACCACTTCCACAAAGCTGCTGATGGTTCCCCTGCTTCAGTACCACACTTGAAATTATTACAGAACAACAAAAATGGCAAAATGTACAAAAAGAATAACAAAAAAGTAAGGGCAAGGCAAGATATCATTGAAAATAGTAATAGTTTTGATATATTTTGATAAATTACTGTAGTTTAGGTCGCATCTATTATTTGTATCAAAGTTGCAGAAAATCTTTTGCTTAAAGGTTAAAGTTAAAAATGTATTGTTGCATTTTTTATGTTTCATTGGGATGTCATTGATGGTCAACACTGGGAAGTGTGGATGGATTGTGTTGTATTGTAATTTATTTTGAATAAGATTGAGTAAATGAATGTTTGATTTACAGACTTTGTTATATCTGGAGAATGTTTTAGAAAGATGGCTAGTAATTCAGCTGAGATTAGAAACAACAGTGGGCTAATAGGACATCCCTGGTGAACACCTCTATTTACAGGAAAGCTGTTTGAGAAACCTCGGTTAAAAACAATGCTGCTGCTGAATTCTCTGTCGAACATCTTTATTATGTTCATAAAATTTGGGTTACACAAGTACATAATGTTCTTCTTTGGTAACTTTGCTCTTTGTATCATTTTGTTTTGTGGTCAAGGAGTGACTGTGACGCAGAGGTAGAGTGGCCAACCTCTGGCTATAAGGTTGGCTACTTGTTTCTGTCACTGACTGTATAGACAGGTTGCTATGGCGCCATCAGTATCCGCCCATCCTCCCATGCTGGAGAGGTGGAACTAAATGTAAATGAACATGAAATGGGGGAATATCAACAGCAGTTACGGCCCAAAGATCTCGTTACCTATCAGCAGAAATAGTGACACATTACCAGGATAGATCCTCCAGTCTAAAGAAAAGCCCATTTACAGTGGAATTGCCTGCTTTGTCACCAACCTTTTTTAAGGCCATTACCAGTTTATTCGTTCATTCATTTATTCATCTTTTATACCCGTTTTTGTCCCTTTCGGGGTCAAAACCCAGCCACTCATAGGTGAAGACTGGGGACACCCCTGGACTGGTCACCAGTCTGTCGCAGGGGCCACAATCACACACCCCTGCACACTCGCATCCACACCTAGTGACAATTTAGAGGGACCACCTGACCTTTGAAGCAGGTTTTTGGACGGTGGGAGGAAGCCGGAGTCCCCAGACAAACCAGTTTCAATGTCAGACAATATTTTCACTGACCAGTCCAAACGGGGCAGAACTTTGCTGTTTGAAGTTTCCGGTTTCCAAAAAAATCTATTTTTCCAATCAAAATGCTCCATGAAATTTAGTTCTGAAGAAGGTTTCTCTAAATATTTTACACATAATTAAGATTCAATGAAACTAAGTTGTTGATTTGAAGAATTTGTTTCTGATTTGAAAAAAAAAATCATTTTACAAGTTTAGACAAATCAACAACTTTATTTCATTGAATCCTGATTCTCTGTGAAATATTTGAAACTGGTCTAAACGAATACTTTGTGTTGGATCCATTAAAATAGGCTAATAGTCAGACACCACCAGTATGACAGATAGATAAAGTGAAATAAAATGACATAACTGTCATAAAACTGGGATTTTCTAAATATGATTTTAAACATGAATCCACTATGTCTGCAACTTTCTTATCAGTGCATGTGTACGATTAGAGCCAGTCGCCACATAAATGCAAAGTGGGCTTGGTACGTGGGAAAAACAACTGTCGCAATAAATCCATATTTTGAGGAAGACTTGGTTTTATCTGTAAATAGTAGATGTCTTTTTCTTTGAAGTCAAAGACTCCTCTTCCGTGTCCTCAATGGCTTCTTTTTCCCCAAAGAAACTCTAAAGACATTTGTATTTTATTAACTTTACTGACTTTGGACTTCTAATGTTGTGGTCGGAGCAGACGTTTCAAGAAGTTGACGGATGGATTTAAGGCACGGGAGTAAATTGCAGATGGATTTAGTGAACAGAATGTGGTAGTTTTCCAAAAGAAAAATTAGTTCAGAATCAGAAAACTAAAAAAAAACGGAAATGATCTAAGTTACTGTAAAAATGTATATTTTTTCATTGTCTGTGGCTTGGTACCAAGTGACCCACGGACCGGTACTGGTCCACATTTCAGGGGTTGGGGACCACTGGTCTAACTGATGGGTCAAACGAGGTCAAGTTCTGTCATGCAGATCCGAGAAGGGGTGTGTCACATTCAGAGGCTGGTAACAGAGGTGCAGGTTTGAAAGCGAGATGTGAAAACCCCAAGAGTGTAGTGTGACACCTGAGCCAATGTAAACGATGAGAGCCACTGCATGGGACCCAAATATGGTCAAAGTCATGTGAGCAGACACTCACATGCAGGCCGTCTGGGTCAAGGCTTTCAGAGATGTAACCAATAGGTTCTAGGACACTGCTGTGGTTCTTTAGGAGAACTGAAATCATGAACCATCTGAGGCAGGTTTCAGTTTCAGGAGGAGAAATCGATCTGAGTGATTGCAATAAACTTTGCAGATTTTTGCACTGGGAGGGTAATAAAGCAGTCAAATCTAGAATAACCTCTGTCAGCTGTTTGCTTGTGTCTCAAACAGCCTAAAGCCTGCTGTTCATTTCCAGGAAACTTTAAGGAAGTCTTTGGGTGTGAGATATTATCTAGAATGAAAGTTGATTGAGCAAAGAGAAACAACGGCTGCACATCACTAAAGGAAGCATTTTGTATGAAAATTGGAACGTTTAAGGTGAAGAATGCCAGAGGAAGTGCAGTCTACGGTCATGGCTAATTTAGTTAAATCTCTTCCTATCTCATTTGGCAAAAATCAGAGAGTAAAAATGAGTATTCATGTGGTTACTTTACCATCAGATGAGTCCCATTTTTGAAGGGCAGAAAAGCTTTCCAGCTTGTGGCTCCTGTGTACCAAATGGATTTCTCACTTTGCTCAGCTGTTACATCAGATCTTCTAACAACAGAATGTGTGGCTCTCGAGTCTCCCATAGAAAACAGCTGTGTGGATCCCTGTGCAGTGACATTTGTCAGATGCAGATTGGATGAAACAACTGTGTGATAGCATCAGCGTTATTTCCCAAATAAAGCAGTTGTTTGGAGGAAAAAAACTGGTAACAACTGGGTGATTACAATGCTGTTTTGAACTTCATCCAATCTCTTCCCAGAGGATTCCTACTAACATATCAAGACTAGTATGAACCTGTTTGTTACTGATCTCAAGCTCACTGAAAAGCACAAAGGGTTCTCCCCTTTAACAGACATTTTTTTTTTCAACAAAAGCTCTTTAAAACGTCTGCAACTTGTTTAAAGCTCTGCAAGAAGGCCTTCAACAGGAGCCAATAAACAAGCACACACAACTTCCTTACTGTCCTCTTTACACCACTTCAGAGTTTTCAGACCCTTGCATAGACAAACTCCCAAGTACATTGCTGACCTTTACCCCCTACTCTTTGGTCTGGTCCCTGAGATCTTCAAACCAAAGTCTGACTAGTTGAAATTGTATGTGTTTTTACTTAAATGAAGCAGTTTGTAATTTTTATCTGGGAAAAGTGCTACAGAAATAAATGTTTGCTTATGTTTTCAAGCATAAATTCTTCAAAATGACATAACGTGCTTCTTTTCATGCCTCAGCAGTGAAACTTAAATAACTCTTGCTGCAAAGTGTTCTCACGGAGAATAGTAAACAAAAACGCAAACTTCCGTCTAACACGTTCTTCACTTCTGTCACTCTTGAAGTTGAAGAAATGATTCCTTTACTTAGTGTGTCCACAACAAGTCAGACATGAACTGACCTCGCTTTCATCAGCGATGAGTGTAGACATTCTCATGTTGGAACAATCCACTACTGGCTTTGAGAAACCCTTTTTCAATTTAATGTTGTTGTTCTGCAATCACTCTGATATTTGGGATTTTTACAGAACTTCATTTCAAATGCAACCCAGTGGTCTAACGGCCATCAACAACTGCAACTCAATTTGTAACTGATTTCAGAAAAAGACGATTTTAATTGTTTATCAGCAACATTTTCAGGAAAATCAATCCTCATCTGCCAAAGATCATGAAGATTTGCGACTGAAATGTTGTTAACTGTGACAGGTTGTTCACAGGCAGTGCAAGGTGTGTCTCATCTGAGTGTAGGACCATTCACAGTCCATCCAAGATGGTTTATATTAAACTTATTTGGTTGTTAGAATTGTGTCAAAGCGATAACTTCAAGTCATTTCTTTCTCAAAGCAGAAACCTAACCTTCTAGTGCCCTTCAAGCGATGAACTTTCTGGGGGCCTTAAAGCCAGACTGTGTGCCCTGTTATTCTGACAAAAGTCTCTGAAAACGCCCCTGACTGTTCACATAAATCATGCTGAAGTGGCAAACAGGTTCTGCTTTCTTGGGTTCAGTTGCTGCCATGTTGTTGTTGAGTGTTGTTGTGTATCTTTAATATTCAGAGACACATAGAACATTTGGAGACGCACACAACATTGAAGGAGATATGAAGACACAGACAGCAGATGTGTGACATGGAGATAAATCAGCTGCAGTTTGATGGTTGTCAGGATGGGGAGCTTTGGTTTGGGTTTTGTTGGGATTTTTGATCATGTTCTGTTCTGAATCGTCCCTCAGTCACCAGTTTCAGGTTCATGATCCACAATTGTCTTCATTTCTGTTAATGACCTTCAGCCGATTTAAGTCTCTGGTTTTCACTCAATCAGGTCATCTGCTTTGTTTTGTCACACCTTTGTTGCTCCTTAGTTTTTGTCATGTTCCAGTTTCTTCATGAAATGTTTTAAGTTTCTGTCACAAGCCTGGTTTCCTACATTTTGGGTCCACCACCACCGCTCCCTGACAACGGTAGTGTTTCCTTTACCTGTGGTTTTTCTATCTTTTGTTCCTAATCTTCACATCTCTGACATGTCTCAAATGATTAAAAAACATCCACAGAGTCGTGTCGATTTCTACAAAGCAGCTCCTCTGTAGGGACGAGCAAACACAGGGTGGAGATCTGTTCATGAATCAGGAAATGCAAAAGTTAAAGTTGTCAGAGCCGAGACTGAGACTCCAACTTTCTTCTTTAGTGAGTCTTTGTTTTCTGTTTTCTTCCCTCATGATCAAGGCAGTGATGTGTAGGTGAGGAAGAAGAGCAGCAAAGGAAGAGCTCAGACTGAAGTTTGTCCTGAACTTCTTTTTAAAAAAAAAAAAAGTTCATTCAACAACAAGCAGCTAAAAGTTACTGCAGGTCACCTGAGAGGGAGTTGTGGAATTATTGTATTGTAAAAGTGTTTTTCAGTCATGAGGTATTAACAGCAATCATATTTTGTTAATGGATTTTTTTTTACCCTTAAAAACTAAACAAAAACTGCTTAATATTTTGAGCTTAAAGATGAAAAACATTAAAGAAAATGTTCTGATTTAAGTATTTTAGAGAAATAAATACTTTAACTTCAGTGATCAGAGAAAATCAACAAGAAAAATTTAGTTTTATCCATAAAAGGCACTTTTTTTAACATTATTTTATTTTATTAAAACCTTTACAGCTAGTCTAATGTGATGATTTTAATGTACAAGTGAAATCCAACTTTAGTGTCTCCATGGAACACCACACCATGATGCAGCTGCTGCTGTGCTTCATAAAGGCATTTCCTTGCAGACTTGAGATGGTGGCTTAAGCTCCACTCCAAGCTGGAAGCTTTTCTCTTAGGTGACGCTATGATGTTTAAGAAAAAACCTCAGTAAGTTTACATAATTTTGACAGGATTTGTTCTTATGTTCATTGTGGTTTCCTTGTTCTGGAATGTGATGCTGTGGGAGGAAATTCTGAGGATGTTGAACTCCTAATGAACGTTACTGCAGAACAGGTAACAGATGTGTTCCTGACATTGATCAGCTTATATAGGAGCTCATGAGAATAACAGACGAAGGAATGCATCAGTGAAGACTCGAGTAGAATTATAGATGATTTAAGGCTGTAAAACTCCTCACTACACACTTTGTTCACATTTATTACAGTCATTAAAAAATGTCACTTTTTTCTCTTGTTTAAACTTCACAGATTTCACCTGTATGCGTTATTTTTAAAACGTAATCCCCGCAATAAACAAGTTAACACGGTACCTGAAAATGACATGTGAGATGTGGTGACTTATAAAAAGAAAAACATTTCCCGCCACTTTGGTTCTAATCAGCTGGGAACAGGACAAGCATATTGACCAGACTTTGGGGAGAAAAGTTTCTTTAATATTTGTCCCACAGACGGTCTTTGAATTCATTCTAAATGGAGTTTGAGGCTCTACCGAGCAGGAAGAGTCCAGTTTCCATTTAAAATGACCAGAGGCTCACAGAAGGGCATCACTAGCACACCTCTCTGGTGATCCATCCTGCTTCCCTTTCTTGCTCTGCGTCCCAGTGGCGTGTCCAGGAGGTGGGTTTTCCCCATCCTGACCTCCTCTCTGCCCTCCTTTCTCGTTCTGGTGCTCCTCAGATGTTCTGCTGAAGGCGTCACAGACCAGAACAAGGAGCCCAGAATTAACAAAGGCAAAGCCCAAGATACCCAATAAAAACACCCGTCAAACCCGTCTCCACACTAAACTTTTTTTTAATTCCCTCCGTACTCCTTAACTCAGCAGATTGTGATGATATTGATATGACGGTAGTTAAGAAGGTAATTAAAAAATCTCTAAGCCTCTAACATACTTATGTAACTTATCATTACAAACTGGGAAATTCCCAAACAAAATGAAAATTGCAAAAGTGAATCCCATTCATAAGAGTGGAGACAAACACCTGTTTACAAACTATAAACCTGTTTCTCTCCTTCCACTATTCTCCAACATTTTAGAAAAGATATTCAATGATAAATTAGCTAGATTTATAGATAAACACAACATTATAAATGAAAACCAATATGGTTTTAGAGAAAACAGATCAACCTCAATGGCTATCATTAATAGTGTTGAGGAAATCACAAATGTTCTGGACAAAAATAAATCTGCAGCTGGAATTTTCATTGATTTAAAAAAAAGCATTTAACTCTCAATCATGACATCCTACTGGATAAACTGGAAGAGTATGAGATAAGAGGACTAGCGCTAAGTTGGGTCAAAAGCTGTTTAACGGGAAGAAAACTATTTGTCCAGATTCATGCATTCACATCAGAGACCAAGGAGATAAGTTTTGGTGTCCCACAAGGATCAATTCTAGGCCCGCTGTTATTCAATATTTACATAAATGATTTATTCAATGTTTCAAAACTTTTAAAACTAATTCTATTTGCTGATGACACAAATATATTTTACTCAACAGACAATCAAAGGGAACTTATCCATGTGGTGAACACAGAGTTGAACAAAATAAAATCATGGATGGATTACAATAAACTATCTTTGAACCTTGAAAAAACTAAAGTGATGTTTTTTGGTAATTACAAGGCCAATAGAGAGCTCTCCGTTACAATAAATAACATCTTAATAGAAAACGTCACAGAAATCAAATTCTTGGGGATTATAATCGATAACAAGTTAAGTTGGAAGCTACACATCAGACACAAACAAACTAGAGTTTCAAAAAGTATTTCAATCATAAATAAATCTAAATACATGTTAGAATACAACTGTAGATACCTATAATACTGCTCCTTAATATTACCATATTTCACTTATTGTATAGAAGTTTAGGGTAATAATTATAAAAGTTCACTACATCCTCTCTTTTTACTTCAAAAACCAGCCATCAGAATTGTACATAAAGCCGGCTTTCTTGATCACACAAACAATTTATTTTATCAATCCAGACTTTTAAAACTATGATCTTGTTGATTTTTGCACCGCCCAAATTCTATACAGAGCCAGTGGAAAAACATCACCATTGAACATCCAAAAAACAGTTCTTTGAAAACGAAGGAGGCTTCAAACTGAGGGGATGTAGGAACTTCAAGATCAAATTGATAAGAACCACAAAGAAAGGTTTCTGTGTGTCTGTGTGCGGCTCTAAACTTTGGGTTAAGTAATGAGATCAAACAATGTTCAAACATCCAAAAATTCAAGAAAATGTACAAAGAAACTCTAATCTCACAATATGAAGATAAGAAGAGTTAAAGATCAACTGGTGTTTGAATAATTTCAAATATGTGGACATGTGAACTTGAATGTGCTGAAATAATTTCTTTTTTTTTTTAAATCACTACCTATGATTATTAAATTGTGCAATGTGCAATAATGATCACTAAAATGTTTATTGAAAGGTAATCACAATCTACTGACGAACTACCGATTTTCTTTACTTGATCTGAAATATGTACTAATGATTACTAGATCAATGTAATTAGAGTTCTAATGATAATCAATGTTTATTACATATTGATTACCTAAAGTGTGAATCAATAATGTTTCTGATCAGAACCGGATTATGAAAACTATCTAACCATGTAGAGGTGGGATTATATAAATTCGCTTCTTTCCACTCCTTTTCAATTAATCAAGCTCTACTAGACTTCAGTTATTAATCACTATACTTAACACATGTTACAAATGTGACTTAAGTGCGTTGTTTTTGTTTGTTCATTTTTCATTGGTTTCTTTTTGTTTTTATTTTTGTATCATTTTCTTTCTTTCCTCTCAATCAATACATTTCATTGTCTTAATAATGAGTTTGATAATTTTGTGGAATTATTTTTGTGTTTTGTCCAACTTATGCTTGAAATAAACAAATCAGTCAATCAAAACATGCACAGGAATAAGTCCTGAAACGTGAACCAACTACAGAGTTTAAATTTATTCATAGATTACTGATTTAGTCTTTGTTTCAGTCTTTGTGAAGCAGAAGAAGAAAAGTAGAACTGAAACCTGTAAGAACTGAAGTGCTCGCACACTTCTTCCTCATGTAATTTCATCTAAAGGAAAAAGGAGGCTGCAACCACGCACTCACAGAAAGCTCTCAAACTCAGACAGCAGTTTGTCCAAGCAAACAAAGTGGAGTTTTCTCAGTTTTCTTCGTCTGTCACGGTGAGTCTTGGTGAAAATATTGTTTCTTTCATTCATGATGAAGCTGTTGTGTCTGATCTTTGAGGAAGAGAAAAGAGCAGTAAAGAGATCAGTGCTTCCTGGAAACATGGCGCCTTTGAAAGTTTTCATGAAGGTTGAGACGCTTCTTGTAGAAACTGATTCAGTTTAATCTTTGGACAGGCTTTAAGGCTCCTAATGTCATTTTTTTTCGTCAATGTAACACATTTATAACTATGATCAAAAATTCTAACAATGCTTCATCAGCACACATGACAAAACAGCTCGGTAATGTTAGCAAGTCTATCGCGAGACAGGAGCAGACTTCCGGGTTCAACTGGTTTTTTAATTAACAGTTGAAACGTACAGGAAAAAGTGATAAAAAAGAATGAAACAAAAAAATGTCTCAAAGAACAACAAAAACTAATAAGTGGCGTCATTGAAACGAGCTAGTCATGAATAATCATCATCATAGTCATGCTTCAAAAACGGTTTTGGAAGAAAGTAGGGGGACCCTAGTCTGGGTCTCACTGCGCCGGTCCAAAGCCCGGATAAAATTCAGGATTGTGTCTGGAAGTTCTTCTGATGTAAACATTTCTGCCAAACCAAACATGTCAATCAATGACCCCTCAAGGGAAATTAAAAAAAATGACCAATCAAGGAGTTCAGGTCAACAGAACACCTACCTGTGTCAGCTGGGGGTGTGGTCATAGCTTTATTCTTGCAGAGTCGAGTGAATGCAGTTTTTTCTCCTTTGTTATGGTGGTTTAACATCAGACAAAACTGCAGACACTTTCAGACAAAGTTGATCAGCTTCTGCCGTGGCTAAATGTTGGTTCTTCATAACAGTTTCTGAGGCTGTGATTAAATCCGCAATAGGTATTACTTTGGGTTTCAGGGCAAAATCGAGGCCTTTTGCTAAAACCTCTCATTTGAAATACAAGAGTTCCCTTTTAAGTCCAGTCATGGCAGCTCAAATTCAAGGCATCACCTGGATAAATGACAATCTCCACCAACAATTCAAAATGTTCCTCAAGTGTTAACTATGAAACAATCTGACTGAAGGAAATGGTGGTTCAAATATATGATCTTTGAAAAAAATTGAACCATAATGAAGGAATCCACAAAACATTTATTTTTGTACAAAATCAAGTCTTTAGTAAGAAAAAGGAACAAAGAAAACTAAAAGCCGTTCACTGCTGTCTGACAGCATTCACCTGAACCTGAGAGGAAACACAAGAGAAGAGCCAATCAGTGGAGAAGCATCTGATCTGTTTGTGAAAGAGGATTAGAGCTGATGATGATGATGATGAGGGTTTCCTCTGCAGTTAAAGGTAGAAAGTGTGTGTGAGCTGATGTGGATCCAGTGAATCCAGCAGCATGGATCAGTGTGAGGACACACAGGAGGGAGCCCCTCCCTCTAAGAAAAGGAGAGATGGTAACCATGACAACCAGAGCAAAGCTCAGAGGTGAGATGAACATCTCCAACTGTCCAGGACTCTTCTCCATGTCAGAGCTCAGCACTCACACCAGCAACCTGCATTCTTCACAGGAACCAACCTGGATCTGAATCTGGATCTGGATCCAGCTGTGAGTCCTTCAGGAGTGATGCATCAAAGGATTATAATCCAGACTTCAAATCCTTCAGTCCAGCAGTGGAACAGTAAGTGTTTGTCAGAGTGAAAGGAGGCTGGATAATAGTTCAGATGATCAATAGTTTTCAGATGAATGACTTGAGTTCTGGTTCAGTTCTGGATCTCTCTGATCAGACTCACTTGGAGCATCATGTGTGATGAGATCTTTTCAGTTGAGTCTTCTGAGAGTCTCTCTGAGAGCAGAGATGTTGGAGAAGAAAACATGTTGATGCTGACTCTGACTGACAGCAGCTCCAGTCTAATGAGAAGGATCACTGCAGACTCCTAGGATTCAGATTTTCATGGCTTTCCAAACATCCGATTGTTCTAGTTTGACTTTCCGCTATCAGAATTTCTACTTTTCTAAATGTAGAATTTGAATCCACTTTTCTAGAAAAAAGTCTTGTTTGACTCTCAGAAAATGATCCAACATTTGAGCTCAAACTCTAAACTGTTGATCCAAACATGTCATGTTATTCCAGACTAAACAGCACAGTCTGTGTTCATGTCAAAGTCCATCAGCTGTTCATGAAGAAGCAGATCCTCCAACACTCTGATGTGTTTGTGTTTGCAGAGGTCAACAGGTCACAGAGAGAGTCCAGTCTGCAGCATCCAGCTGTGGCTCCATGAAGAGTGACCGGTCCAAATATGATCCTCCAGACTTCAGAACTGAACCAGGACCTTCAGACTCACAGTAAGAAGCAGTTTCTAGTGAACAAAGCAGAGTTCAGCTCTCAGCAGGAACAACAATGTTCTCATCAAGAACATCAGCTGATCCATCAGGAAGGTCAACCATCTGCTGTGACCGCTTTAGGTCTGAGAGGAAAGAAAAGAGTTGGACAACTCTTGAGGACACAAAGCTCAGTCTGTGAGGATGAAGCAAACAGCTGAACTTTTCTCTGAGCTCAGTCCAGACATGAGCTCCAAACACAGCTAACGCATCATTTAGACCTTCAGATTGACTAGATCTGCTCTGTTTTCAAACTCCAGACACATTTGCTCCCATTTAGCACAGTCTGGATCACACAATCTCTGAGTGTGAAGAAGATCAGAGAGGATCTGCTCTCTGATCAGAGTTAGTCTGGAACTTCCCACTGACTGCTTTGATTGTTGTCCACTAACGTTTCTCCTTGGTGTCCACAGAGAGAAGAAGAGGAGCGGACCCCAGTCTGCAGAAAGACCCAGAGCTGGTGAGTCAGAGCCTGATCATCTGCTGATGGATTCTTCTGCAAACATCTGCTGGGGTTGTGTTGAACACTCATGAAGGAGCTTTCTTCTCTGCTCTTTCAGCAGATGTTGGTCTGCAGGAGATCTTTGGAGAACATCAGATCAGTCTGAGGAGCAGAAGTGAACATGTGGCTGAAGGAAGTGAAGAAGCAGGAAGAGAAACGCTCCTCAACAGGGTCTACACTGAGCTCTACATCACAGAGGAACTGAGACCAGAGGGTCACAGCCAACATGAGGTGATGCAGCTGGAGACGACCACCAAGACCAACAAGCTCCATGACACTGCAATCAAGAACCCAGACATCTTCAAAGTCTTCCCTGACCAACACAGATCCATCCGAGTGGTTCTGACCAGCGGAGTTGCTGGAGCTGGAAAAAGCTTCTCAGTGCAGAAGTTCACTCTGGACTGGGCCGAGGGCTTGGAGAACCAAGACATCAGTGCTGTGGTTCCTCTTTCCTTCAGGGAGATGAACTTGATCAGAGATGAGCAGCACAGTCTTCTCACTCTGATCCAGCTTTTCCATCCAACACTCCAGAAGATCCCAGCAGAACAGCTGTCTGTCTGGAAACTTCTGTTCATCTTTGATGGTCTGGATGAAAGCAGACTTTCTCTGGACTTCAACAACAGTCAGGTGGTGTCTGATGTCACACACAAGTCCTCAGTCAACGTGCTGCTCACTAACCTCATCCAGGGACGTCTGCTTCCCTCAGCTCTGGTCTGGATCACTTCCAGACCTGCAGCAGCCAATCAGATTCCTCCTTCATGTGTGGACAGACTGACAGAAGTACGAGGCTTCAATGATGCTCAGAAGGAGGAGTACTTCAGGAGGAGATTCCCAGATGAAGAGCTGTCCAGCAGAATCATCTCCCACATCAAGGGCTCCATGTCCCTCTACATCATGTGTGAAGTTCCAGTCTTCTGCTGGATCACTGCTGTGGTTCTGGAGAACATGCTGACCACAGAGCAGAGAGGAGAGCTGCCCACCACCCTGACTGACATGTACTCACACTTCCTGATGGTCCAGACAAAGAGGAAGAAGAACAAGTACCAGCAGGAACATCAGACAAGTCCACAAGAGCTGACAGAGACTGACAGGGAAGTTCTTCTGAAGCTGGGGATGCTGGCATTAGAACATCTGGAGAAAGGAAACATCATGTTCTACCAAGAAGACCTGCAGCAGTGTGGTCTGGATGTCACAGAGGCCTCAGTGTACTCTGGAGTTTGTACTGAGATCTTCAGAAGAGAGTGTGAGATCTTCCACAAACCGGTCTACAGCTTTGTTCATCTGAGCGTTCAGGAGTTTCTGGCTGCAGTCTACATGTTCCACTGTTACTGCAACAGGAAGGAAAAGGTCATTGAGGACTTCCTGAAGAACAACAAGAAGAACCCATCCCTGGATGAGTTTCTGAGTAGAGTCATGGAGAAATCCCTGCAGAGTCAAACTGGACACCTGGACCTGCTGGTTCGCTTCCTTCATGTTCTCTCTGTGGAGTCCAACCAGAGACTCTTAGGAGGCCTGCTGGGTCAGACAGAAGAATCCAGGAACCATCCAGAGAATCATCAACAACCTGAAGCAGATCAACAGTGAAGGAGTCTCTCCTGACAGAAGCATCAACATCTATCACTGTCTGATGGAGATGAAGGATCTCTCAGTTCATCAGGAGATCCAAGAGTTCCTGAAGTCAAAGAACAAATCAGAGAAGAAACTCTCAGAGATCCACTGCTCAGCTCTGGCCTACACTCTGCTGATGTCAGAGGAGGTTCTGGATGAACTGGACCTGAACCAGTACAACACATCATCATCTGCAGGTAAACGGAGACTGATCCCAGCTGTGAGGAACTGCAGAAAGTTCAGGTGAGTCCAGAAGTGATTGTGATGATAAATCAGATCAGTGTTCAGATCTTCAACATTCATCTTCTAGCATTTGTGGTCACACATTTCAATCTAACACAAGCATTAGAAGAATCAACACAAAGCAGCATTTAGATTGGATTTCTGGAATCAAGTCCAACTCTCCAGACCTTCCTGATTCTGGAAAAAAGCTAACTGCCCCTAAACCTTCTCACTGATGGCTCCACTCAGAGCTGCAGCTGGAGACTACTTTAGTGATCACCTATTCTGTTCAGTTTTCCATTTAGACTTCAGTCTAATCAGATGACAAAGAATGAAAGGTTTGAAAATGATTGGAAATCAGAAGATGAAAGAAGAAAATCAGTTTGGTTTTCACACAAATCAGCTGCAGAGAGGAAGAGGAGCAGGTATCAGGCAGCAGCTGTGGATGCAGACACTTGTTCATGGATCTGTCAGCACAGAGAGCTGCATGTTAGTCAGTGACTGCACTCATGTTCACGCCAATGCTGCAGCTGATCCTGAAGGAGACGTTGTCATGGAAACAGGTTCCTCATGGCTGGAAGAAGCTCATCTTCAGGATCAGACAGGAGAAGATGCAGATGTTCTTCTTGAAAATGAAACAAAGATGAAGTCAGCAGCCGTCTGCAGAGTTTGATTGTATGCAGATGAAAGCAACACAAAGATGAAGGTCTGAGAGAGACTGATGAGGAGGACTGTTTCATGATGAAGATGAAGCTCTGATGAAGAGACAAATGTCCAACTGGAACTTCATCACAGCCTGAATTCATCAGAAGATCACCTGTTTCTGTCTTTCTTTCTCTTCACAGAATTCCAGAATGTGGACTCTCAGAGACTTACTATGAAATAGTGGCCTCAGCTCTGAAGTCCAACCCGTCCCACCTGACAGAATTGAACCTGTGGAATTGTGTAATCCAGGATTCATCCCTGAAGGTTCTGTGTTGTGGACTGGAGAGTCCAAACTGCATACTGCAGACTCTGAGGTCAGAACATTGAAGCTGCTGGTTGGTTCATTTCTACATGTGTAGTTCTTCAATGATGCTGAAAGGTTTGGATTCAAAGATGTTCTGGATTTTCCAGAAACTGGACATCTTTGATTCTTTGAAGAGTCTGCAGTGGAAGAAAACAGTTGTTTAGCTTTTCTTTAGAACAAAGATGTTTCCAGTTCTCAAGATACTAAAGCTACATTCACCAAACTTTCTCACATGACTAATGATCTCCTATTTTACTAGTTCATAGTTCACTATTGTTTCTGTTGAACTATTTGACTTGACTGTTGAGGCGACTTCACACAAATGTTCTGTTGAAGTTCTCAATGAGAAAAGAAGATTCAAATCAAAGATCAAAGTGACTTTGTTCTGGTGTGAACACAGAGACAATCAATCAGAAGTTAAATCAATACAACAGTCTAATCGATCCAACACACATAAATTCAGTCAAACACAGACAACATATATTCAGATCTACTGAATCAACAAATTCAAATGGATTCAACAAAATAATGATCATGAAAAAGTTTCAGATGTCACTGACTTCACTGTTTAGCAGTTGAATTGAGTTTGGTCCAAAACTCTTCGTCCTGAATGGTAATGATATGAATCTGCACCTGAAGGCAACAAGTTGTGGTGTCTGTGCAGAGTGTGTGGCGTCTGTGGCGATCAGTAAACCTTTGTGTTGAACTCTTTGATTGGAAATGGTCATGAGTGAGTCCTGTTGTTGACCAACTGTTTTCCTAATGATTTGAAGGATTCTGTTAGTTGTGTTCCCATTACTGAGACTGAGAGAACCAAACCAATGTGGAATGAAAGGATGGATTCAATGAAGCATTTAGAAAAAGATACAAGGATGGATTTGAAGTTTCCAAGTTTCTGAAGATAAAAGAGGTGTTGCTGCATTTACCAAAGAGGAATTCACTGTTAAACTGAAACATAAGTTTGTGGTCAATTATGGAACCAAGATGTTTCTATTCTGAACAGAAAGTGTGTCCACGGTGGAAACAGACGGTCATTTGTTTGGTTTTTGACACATTGAAGTCCAAACGGTAATCTTTACAACAAGCAGAGAAAGTGTCCAGTTCATGCTGCAACACATCTGTGTTGGTGGAGTCAATGCTGACGGTATCATCAGAGTGTTTTATAGATGTCATTATTGGGGTTGAGCTTCTACAGTCATTGGTGTAAAGAGTGAAGAGAAATGGAGAAATCAAAGAGTCTTGTGGAGCATCAGTACATATTGTCTTGATGGAGCTGAGGTGTCCGTTTACTCTGACCCACTGAGGTCTCGCTGTCAGGAAGGACGAGACCCAGTGGGTCAGATGAGGGTTAACGTCCATCTGGAGAAGTTAACGTCCCATGAGATGTGGTTTGCAGAGCACTAAAGACACTTGAGAAGTCCACAAAAAGCAGTCTGACTTGTCTCTACCCTCTCTCTGTAGTTTGTGTGATATGATGAGATGAGGTGGACCACATTGTAGTCAGCAGTGCTGAGTATTTTATTTTTATTTTTTACTGGCCCTGTATGCATTTTTAACATGGTCATAGCAGAGGTCATAGAATCCATCGTCTTGTCACCTCTGGAAGTACAAGTGACACTAATAGTAGATGGAAGAGTCTTATTTCATCTGCAGCCATTGAAGTCTCCTAAAATAAACACTGGTGAATCATGAGACGTGTTCTCCAGCTGATGAACACATGATGAAATGGACTCTGACGTGCACGTGACGTTACCTGATGGTGGAACATAAACCAGCACAAGCACCAGCTGACCAAACTCACGGGGAAGATATTTATAGACCAGAAGGTGAAGAAAGAAAAAGT
>BOLG01000529.1:0-60373 GCA_016861445.1 Oryzias woworae
CCACAACCCAGCAGCCAATCAGATCTGAGGATTCACACCCGACCATTGAAAGTGCAGACACACAATGTTTGTTTCTTATGCTGTATATCAGCATCTTTGTTTTCTTTGAGTCCAAACTGCAGACATTCAAGTCTTTACAGTTCTGTTTATCTTATGTTGATGGTTTTGTGCACAAATGACACTTCTGGGAATCTGAGTTACAAATGAAAACGTTTCAGACCAAAAAATGGAAGAAAACATTTTTTCTCTGGCTGTTTTGGTTCAAAAGCTGCATATTTCATTTATCATTTACCTAATAAAACATTGTGATTAATCGATTCTTTTTTTAATTGATTGACAGCACTACTTTAACTCAACTCTTTTCTCTGGATTCAGGTTGATAAACTGCAGTTTGTTCAAAGATCAACTGTGATGCTCTGGTCTCACTCTGAATTCCACCCGTCCCACCCTGACAGGAAATGGACCTGAGAAACAACAACCTTCATTCTTCAGATGTTCAGCAGCTCCAGGATCTGGTGGAGAGTCCAAACTCCAAACTGCAGACTCCTGAGGTCAGTAGAGGGTTGAGTCAGTCCAGCTGCTTCCAGATGTTTTTGTCCTAAAGTTAGTCTGAGAGCAAAGATGCAGAGTTTCCTGTGAAGCTGCAGCTTCTCAGTGAAGCTCTGAGGAGAATGATGACAGGCTTCAGACAACAGTCAGCCAATCAGAGGCAGCAGAAGCTCCAACAGGTGAAGATGACAGGAAGCTGCTGCTCTGAACAGAACTGAAGCTCCTGCTGCTCTTTTCTGCTGCTGTGCTGCCTGCATCACTGACTGACAGACCAGGATCAGGAGACACTCCTTCATCTCTGTCTTTATCATTTCTATCTGCAGCGGTGGAGTTAAAGGTGAGTCGATGTTCTCCTTTTTGGATCAGAGAGCAGCATCAGCAGCAGCTGCTCTGCAGAGATGTTGTGACTGGGACGGTGTTCCTGGGAGGTGGAGAGCAGAGTGATGGAGGAATCAGAGGAAGTGGAGATGAGTGTCAGAGCTGCAGCATGAACTGATCTGAGATCAGCTCCACGTCTCTCTCAGCAGCATCAAGTGGACAGTTATTGTGCTGCAGCTCCCCCGGTGGACTGATGGAGAACTGCACTTCATCTTTATCTATTCTAACTTGGAGTGTTTTGGAAGTCTTCTCTTCTCTTAACTTTGTACACATGCTGTTGCCATATTGCTGATGTCATCCTTCCCGTCAGCCGTTGTCTGTGTTTTTCTGTATGTCAGGGTTTATTTCACTAGTCGAAGATCCAACAAATCCACAAATATTGATGAGCTTCTTTTTAGTCTTTCATATCATGTATTCTCAGCAGAAATGATCATTTTACTTTTTTGGGTTTTTTCTTTTCCCTCTGTTACACAAGAGATCTTTTTGTGTTTTATTTTCAATTTCTTATATTTTGTTTATTTTTTTAGCATCTCATTTGAACTTCTCTTTTTTAGTAGTATTTTTTTAAATGTGTTTAGTTCAGCACTTTGGGACTGGGATGAAGACTTTCATGGTGCTGAAATCTCCCATGATTCAGTGCTGTTTGCAGAAGAGGAAGTGGACTTTTTCTGCTGTTTGTGCAGAAACATCAGTTGGTTTAGATGTTTCAGCAGCTCTAGAATCTGGAGGAAAAATACAAACAGATCAACAGAAACTAGACGTCAAAGAGGAAATCTGTCATTGGGAACTCTGACCGTCATGTTTAGAATAATGCTGTTCTTTGATGGTTTCAAGTGTTTCTTCCAATAACTCCATTTTCTTTTCTACATGATGTGAGAATCCCTTATTTTGATCTACTTTGATCTCATTTTTTCTTTTCTCTATATTGAAATAACAGACGTGAGTTTGTGACTGGACAATCAAGGATTGAATGAATCATTGATCAGACAGTTTTTCAGTTCTTGCATGTTGACATGGTGGCTGGACGTGACATCAAAACCCTTCAAAATAAAAGGCGGTCAAACACACCTTTAGTCCCAATCTAAGTTCAAAGTGGCTCATAAGAAAACTCTGATGACCCTCACGGTGTCCACTGTAAATATGTGGAACCAAACTTTCCTTTTTGACAGAAGAAAGGTTCTTGTCTCCTTTGAGATCAAAATAAATGAATAATCATGTTTAACCATCAACACTCAAAGAATGGATGTTCTGTGTTCTGTAAATAAGAAGTGTTTTCTTTTGTCACACATAGAAGCGCTTTATATACGATATGTTGTTTCATAAACCTTGTTGTTTATTTGTAGAGCTGTCAATCAAAAACCCGACTCATTTTTATCTGAAACACAAAAGACATTTTTTTCAGTTCAGTTTTTATCTCTGCTGTGAAGTTTGGTCATTTTCTCCAAATAAACCTAATATGAAGAACAAACCATCTATCAACTCGTAAAGGACTTCTTTCTTTCTGTTTCTTTGTCCTTTCATGAAGAAACCACATCACATGAACATATTCAGTACACACTACTGACAGTATCTGTATGCTAAACACCAAGAGAAACTCACAAACACACATGAACGGTTTGACAAAAGCACACAATCTGGTTGACAAATCCACACTAAGTGTGGACAGATCTCATTTTGGAATCTAAACTCACAGATCATAGCAATCACAGAATGTGCATTTACCAAACGCCTCTCATTGGACAATCTTTGGATTTGTCAGAGAAATCCCTGAGGTGAATATGGGACCCTACCAGGTCTGTAGGTTCTGTTCTGTCTGCCACGTATCAAAGAGTCACATCCTAAGAACAAAACAGATGAGATTTTCAGAGGAACACCAAAGTGTTGGAGAATGGATTTGGAGAAGACTGAAAGAATGGATTGGAATGGGAGTTTTGGGGTTGTGACCTCCTCTCTTTTCTGCTAGAAGCGCTTTTCTTCCATTTTTCTGAGCTCCATCTTTTCCAGAATAAACACCAACAGCAGCTGGTGGTTTTTCTGTCAGGCTTTCAGTGGAGCTGGAGTCCAGTTCTGAGGAAGCTGGGAGCCTGTCTGAGCAGGAGCTGGGGAACTTCTTTATCCTTTCAGGTCCAATTAGATCCATAGACACCATCATTTATGACCTTTGGCAAAGAACACATGATTTAGGAAACAGGAGTTCTTTTTGGAACTGTTTTCCTACCGGAAGTAAGATGAGTCGATCTCTGAAGCTCCGCCTTCTGCTTTTTGTGAGTGCCGTCCATTTCATGACATCATCCTAGAGCTGGCCTCGGCAGTGTGTCTGCGTTTGGCCCACGGAAACAAACATCCAAACTTTAGCAAAGATGGATGTGCAAACTGTATCTTCCTTTAGTAACCCGGACGTTCACAGACAGAATGGTGATGGTTAACGAGTTGATTTGACGGTGAAATTTGGTAACAAATGCAGAAAACAACAGCAGATGAACATTTCAGGGTTGATTGAAATGATGAGAACATTGGATTCTGTTCTGATCAGCACTGCTGTGAGCGTTTCTTTCTCTTTGAAGCATCTTCAATCTCCGGATCAAAAACCCTCTTCACTTTCATGACAATCATTTTCCTGGAAACACCCCCCCTTTCCGTCTTTGCTCAATAATCCGTGTTCATTTTTCTGCAGTGTCTTCTCCAGATCACCATCTGCTTGCACCCGTTCTCAGATCAGGTCCGTTAGGATCCACCCCAAAATGTGGTGCAGATTCCTCACTAGAATGTTCTTTGGCGTTTGCCACCGCACCAGTTTAACGCTAAATCAAATGAGCGTTTCTAGACCATCGCTACTCTGGATCACAACTAGTGCTGTCAATCCATTCAAAAAAATAGTCAGATTACTTCCACTTTTGGATTGTGATCACTGATTAATCCCAATGTTTTACAAGGTAAATTTTAATACGTCAATATTCGCTTTTTATTGTCCCGTCACAAGTTCTACATGAGCAGGCTTCTTTAAAACAAACTTCTTCTTTTGAACAAAAACAAGCGGTAAGAGGTGAACTTTCTCTCTAAACTGATTATTTAACCAATCAGCATATTTATCACTTTCTTTTGTCGCAGCAGTCCAGGTCTGTGGCGGCTCAGTGACACGTCGTTGTGTTACCGTGACAACGGGCTGCACCATGAATCAACAGTTTGCTTTGCTTTGTGAAAAAGTGTCATGACTGCTGTGACTCTGCCCAGTTTTGCTTCTGTGCTCAGAAGCAGCTATTGGATGCTCCTGGATCTCAGCCCTTAAAAACCTGGAACTTCTCTTCATCCTGCTGGATTGTCTCAACGCCTGCCCTTTCAGTCTGTGTTCATCAACAACAACAACACAGCACCCTGCTCTGAGTGCCTGCTCCCTTCCTGCATTGTGAGTCATGCCTGTCAAAGCCTGTTTTTGAGGACACTTTCTGTTTGGATCTTTGTGTTTGGATGTGGACTGTTTGAACTTCAGGATTCAATCTGGTACTCCTGAGCTCTGCTTCCTGCTTCTCCCGTTCTGCAACTGTCACATTGATTCCTGCGCCCCCAGCTGTCAGGAGGTTCCACCCCGTTGAAGCCACTTTGGAGCCCTTGGTTTTTTGTTCAACAAATAAACCTTTTCTTACACTCTTGGGTCTGCTAACCTTGGCTGTTCTCTACTCGACCCTGACAAAAAGCAATCTAAACCTAAAAAAGAACAAGAAGAAAGAACTAAAAATCCACTGAACATGTGTTTCTGTTGGAAGTGATCATGGTATAAGCTGGATAATTCCTGACAAAGTGTGAATAATCAGAAGTAAAATGCATGTTGTGGAAGCCTGAAGCATCCAATGCAAAGCGGAAGACGGCTAGTTCTGAAGTTTAGTTAATAACGTGTTCATTTTTTAAATGAATCGTGTGCGTTAACGTTAACAGCCCTAATCACAACACAAATATCACAAAGACAGTTGGCATCTTGCACAACTGTGCACTGCCCAGGGGGCGAGGCGTGCAGCGTTCTACCAATTCAGTCCAAACCTGGAAGAGTTTTCTATGCAATGTTGATGTTCCACCACACTTTGTTTTGCTATTTCTATGATGGAAGTTTTTGTTGCTAAATCAGATTTGACTTGAATGGAATACTTGATGTATCTTCTAACATGATGCTTTCAACATCCAGCAGTTTTTAACAAAGGCAAAGTGCAATAGAACATTCTGATCAAATATCTGTTCAATGGAATTCAAAAGTCCAACTTTTAAAGTCCAGTTTATTCTGTCTGTCTGTGCTGTCCTTCCCTCAGCTCACAACAATGTAGAAGCTGCTAATTCCACCACAGAGACAAAGTTTCATACTGCTGGAACAAACTAAAAGCTCCTTTTGGTTTGGGTTTGGATATGTCAAAAATCTTTTAAACATTGAAGCTTTTGTCCACTAGAGGGCGCTCTCCACTTTATCTGTAAACTCAAGTTATTGCATCACAGAAAAGTGAAATGAAACCTCTACTGACTCCTCTGGACGTGGAGGAGCACCGGCTCTATTCCCGAGCTCTCTCAAGTGACTGAGCTTCTCCTCCTTCTTTAAGGGAGCGCACAGCCTCCCTACAGAGGAGCTGGTTCAGCCGCTTGGATCCGGGACCTGGTTCTTTGGGTCACTGGGGAGTCATGGGTGTTTGGGACAAAGATGATGGTAAATTGAGAGCTCTGCTTTCTGCCTCAGCTCTCTCTCCACCACAACAGACTGTCCATAAAGATCAGGAAGAGAACTGGTGATAAAGGGCAGTCTGATGGAGTCCAGCGTGCTCCGGGTACAGGTCAGACTTACTGCTGACTATGTGAACCAAGCTCCTCCTCTGGTCAAACAGAGACCCACTCAGTAGACACTCCGGTCCCCGTTCTCCCAGAACATCTTAGGCCATACACTGGTTTACTGTCAAACTGGACTTTCACTGACTGGCCTGAACCAGACTGAAGTTGGCGTCTGACTTAGTTTGAGCTTCTGGTTTCCAGAAAATCAACTTTTCATGTGAAATTGTCCTTCATGAAATCTAGTGTCAAAAGACAGTTTGAAAGTGTCTCTAGAGATTTCATAGCGGATGAAGACAAGGAAACAACTTCCATTTCTGGAGTTGGATGAGCTTTCAATCAGCAAACCAGTTGGTAGTGCATTGTGGGAATTGCAGTTTGTGATCAGCTGTAATAGTGATCCGATATGATGATGTGGGTCAAACTTGATTCTATCACAGGCCGGTTCTGGAGTTTGACATATGTATTTTGTATGAGTTACAAATCCAGACTATTTTCTCTCCATATAAATGTTACAAATCATCTGAATCTAATGATGCTGATCTGGTAATGATGATCATTTATTAATGAAGGTTTTATTTGTTTTTTAACTTTGCTTTACAGAGAAGGTTTTTTGTGGTGTTAAAGGGCTCCACCGTTGTTCTCAGTCCAGATGACGGAGAAGAACGCTGAAACCAGCATAACCTGGAAATACGGAGCAGATTGAGCTGCAGAGTGGTTACGAGGGGATTGAACTATCCATTCTAGCTTTAACAGTAAGAACTTCATGGTTTTCCAATAGTAAACTATTCCAAACCAGTTTTTTATTGGTTTTCATTTCAGCTCCAGTCCCCAAACCCATCATTACTCATGACTGTAACCAAGAGGAACCTGAATGTACCCTCACCTGCAAGTTTCACAAAGCCAAGGATCTGAGAGATGTTGAGATTTTCTGGATTGTTTGATGACAGCCGTAGTGAGATCCACATCACAAAGGAACAGAGAAAATGTTTGTCATTCAGCAACAAGCTATGAGAGAGAATTTCTTCACAAAACGACCAATTCTTGAAATAAAAACACACATTTTCCTCCTTTAGTTCAGCTTTATTCTCAGAGAAAGTTCTGACTTATGTCCACGGCGGTGAAACTTTTGGATTTTCTGTCTTTAGGAGACAAATGCTCAGACGTTTATCTGTAGCCTGAGGGATTCATTCAGCTCAGAACAGCACCGAGCTGCAGAACCCTCTCTTGGCTGATGATCAATCAGGTTTGTAGAAACCCACAGAATCCCAATGAACACTGAAATTCAGAACAAGTCATCTGGGACTGTTTATTCACTAAGTTCTGGTTTTTGGAGGAAGAAATCATGTCACTGTATGGATTATTCTGGGCCTGTTATTTGTTGTGGTTCTGATTCTTTGCTTCAAAAGTCAAAAATAGTCTTTTCAGTTAAAAAAAATCAAATCTGTGTTAATAATCGGAGCATCTGGAATGTTTTTCTTGTGTGAGGATGTCCCTACTATGATGTCAACTTGCTGCTCTAATGTGTTAAAAAAAAATGCAGGTGGAGCAGGCGGGGTGGAGGAACCATTTTGGAACTGCAGAGGTTGTGAACACAGTCTCTGAGAGGAAAAGAGGGGCTCCCCGCTTATGATTCCAGACCGAACACAACACACAAACTGCTGCTTCCTAAATAAAGTTTGAACATTCAGAAAATCAACACTTTACTGGGTTTACTGGATTCTTTCTCAAACGGAAGAAAAAAAGAAGTCAAAATAAATTTGCATCAAAGTGAATTTGTTTCCATCAAACACCCAGAGCTCCTGTTTGGCAGATAGAAAAGTCTACACAAGGTTGTGGATCCTGATCGAAGCAGCTGGTATCCAGTTTAGAAAGTAAAGAAGAGGAAGAAAAATCAAAGGATGCAGGCAGTGTTATTTCATTTGCTTGGCTCCAAATCTGCCATTTGCTTGGCTCCAAATCTGCCATTTGCCTCAAAACTCCTCCAAAGCAGCAATGATCCGTCTCTGCAGAGGTCAGCAGCTCAGACACGGTCCAGTCTCCAGGTGCGTCTCAATGAAGACAGATGGATGAAAACTTCAGAGGTGAACCTGGACCCTCAGACGGTTCCTGTGGAGCACTGAGCTGCAGATGATTCACTAAATGCTGGAGCGTGGAACCTGGACCCCACGGCTGCTGTTATGAATCAGTAAGGTCATATCGTTAACTAAAAGTAGCAATGAAGTTGGAAACCTATGTTCAATTGCAACGCATTTTGGGTAACAGCTTTGCTCCATATTATAGGAACATTCAAAGTTCAGTCAAAAATCCCAGAACTTTATTAGTCTGTTTGGATTTTTCTAAAAGCTGGTTTTCAATTTTGATCAGAAGTTCAAATCTTAACATTGTTTTTGGTAAAATTTTCCAGGAAAAACAAAATATCCACATATTTCATATTCCTTTTAAACTAAACAAGGTGCATGACCTCAGCTGCACTGCAATCAACCTTGGGTTGTACTGAAATGTATGAGTACCAGTGTGAGAGGGACATTTGACAATAAAGAACCTTGAAAAAAAAAACATTGATAGTCTCAGGAAGAAAAACATCAGGTATTAGGGTTTCTGTGAGCTGTACACTTTAGTGACAACAGCTGTTCTATTTTATTTGGAAGAAATGTATAACTTAGTTGCATAGGTGGTTGAGTTTGTATTTACTGTTATGCTCTGAGGTCCAGTTTATTTACAAGCTGGTTTTCAGTCAGGTTTCAGGCCTTAGTTGCTCCATGTACCTTGTCTGGTTTCACGTTGGGCCGCATGTGTTCCTTTTAGGGTCACAGACTCCAGTCATTTTTAAAGTTTTGTTTTACTCCGTTCTTTTAAAAATTGATACAAGTTCCATGATAAAGTTTGACCAAGTGAAAAAATGCTGATAAAACATGTAAGTTTATTTAGAAGTTGTTTTTTCCCCAAGGTTAAGCAAACACAAGATCAACAAACACTGGCATGGCATTAAGTCTGCATACGGTGCTCACTGAGCTATTGAAAGAAAGTGTTTCCCAATGTTAAACAATCACTTCTTTAAAAAACAAGTTCATTTCGTGTGGTCGACTTGTAGTGTTTTGGCTGATGTGATGCAACAGTGTTTTCCCGAAGTTAAGCGAGCACTTGCTAAAAAAACAGTGGTATGAAGTGACGTTTGCATTTGGTGTTGCCTATCGGGTAACTGACAGCGACTTTCCCAAAGTTAGGTGAGCACTAGCTCAAAAACAGTGGCATTTCATGTGGTCATGTAGTGTTTTGGCTGAAGAAACCAGTTTGTTTACATGCCCTTTTCAGATATTGAACTTCAAGCCCTTTTCAAACCATTAAAAATGTTAATTTAGAAATTTTTATCCAAAACGCTTCCTTTTTTGCTATATTAGTTTTTTTAACAAGTTTCTACACTTTATTTTGGAGAAGAGGAAGTTTGATGGATCATAAAGACAATATTTTTAAGCTTTGAGCAGTGTTCAAATACTATCAATTCAAGGGAATATACAAAGAAATGTGTTTCACAAGCCGGATGTGAGACGAATGAAGGGTCATTATGTGTGATTTGATGTTGGCTGAGGTGACGATGTTTTTTAAGATAATCAGTAAACACAATTGTATTAATAAATGATACAAAATGAGATTCTGGCTACAATGCAAATATACAAATAAAAAAAACAATAGTGTGGGATTATTTAAGGTCACTTCTTCCAATTCCCTTTTAAGCAACAATTCAAATTATATTTGGCTTTGTTTGATCATCTTTATACTTAATAGAATAGCTCTAGAAATGTTTTACCGTGCTGTGAATAATGACCTTCCTGTTGGCATTCAATCATCTTTTAAATTACGGAATAGTCCATATAACCTTAAAGGTTTGCTACGGTTTGAGTCGAGTAAAACAACAATCAATGTTTGGCAAAGATGTGTTTCTATTGTAGGAGTCAAACTCTGGAATGAACTAAAATGAATTAATTTGTTGTCAAAATTTAGAAAAGAATTAAAGTATGCAACAATAAAATATGCGTTGCTGTAATTCTAATATATGTTACTAAAAGGGAAAAATGAATATGGTTATGTCTGAATTGTTTGAGTTGTTGTGATGTTCAGGATGGGCTTGTATAAGCAGTTTGTTTCAGCCCAATCCCTTTCTGGTTGTGATTAATATGGTTGTATATTTATCCTTTGTTTCTTTCTTTATAAACAATGACAACCAAAATAAACTAATTTTATTCATTAATGAACCTAATGTGACTTGTGTTTACTGTTTTCATAACTAAACGTCTCATTATGGTGAATAATAATCAGGAAAATGGCTTCATCTTTGTTTCTCTTTATTTTCTAATCAATGTATTACTTTGTATCTAAAATGGGTTTGATACATTTGTGTTTTGTAGTTTTTATATATATTTTAATACAAAACCAATAAAATCAAAAACCACCACAGCAGGAGGGGCCGAGAGCCACAAGAAAGAATGACATTTTAAAAACTGGTCTTAGCTGTCATAGCTCTACCTGAAAAAAACCTGCACAAACTGATCCAATCACAGCGGTAGAGGAAGACTCAGAAGATGAAGAAGAGGAAAGATTTTCACCCTGTTTAAACCTCCAAACAAGACATTCACAAACCAAAAGCTCCTTCACTGATTCAGCTCCAGCCCAACAACCACAACCTCTGCTAGTCCTGAGAGCAGCTGCTGGTCAGAGAACAGCCTTCAAACTACAGACCAACAGGAATTCATCAAGATACTTCAGGAGCAACACTTTCCTGAAGATCAAACCCTGACCAGACTGGACTCTTCCAAACCTCCAAGAACTCTGAGAGCAACACTAAAGCCTGATGCTGAGCCTCAACTTTAGCCTGATGGAAGAGAAATGGCATTGAAGGCGACTTTACCACAGATGAGGACGAACTTATTGGAAAAGGATAAAAAAACAAGAAATAAATCATTTCAAAAACCTGTAAATAATCAAAACATTGCAAAAATGATCAAAGAAGAATGAGAAAGCATGAAACAGTAGAGAGGAGCACGGCGGCCACCAAAGACAAGCAAAAGTTGTGGCACGGCGGCCAGAAAGTCATGCAGTGGCGGCACAGCGCCCTTTAAGGAATAAAACAGAAGAGATGGATGTAGATATCTTTCATTTCCATGCAATGAAATGTGGGTGTGTGCATTAAAAATTGAGTCACAATGACGCCGGTCCACTTGGAAAGAGAATCCCGGAACTTGAAAATGTTTAAAAAATAAAATCTAAACTACAGATTGTTCTTATGAATTCTGGAAGTTCCAGATGCATACTTACAATCCTGAACTCATTCTATTTTATTCAACGACCACGAAACAGTTTCTTTATAGATGTTCAGAAAGGAAGAAAAACTACAAGTTTCAGCAGCACCTACCGTTATGGAAGACCTACAGGAGGAAAAGTTAGTTCACCAAAATGCATTTCAGCTGAAAAGGATCTGAAACAATAAGTTCATCCTCATTGTGACCAATAAAAAGTGAGCAGCTGCTGCACTAAACATCAAATAAATGGAAATGAAGTCACCTTCAATGCAAGCTTAGAGAAAGAGGAAAAGAAACAGATCGGCACGGCGGGCAAACCAAGAAACAAAGGACTTACAGGTTGAAGATCTTCCTGAGAAGAAATAGAAAATAAAAAAGTATTTAGAAGTTGAGTCATTAGCAATGAATTATAAACAGAAATCTCATTTTCTTACAGTTCTGTTTAATGACTGAGGATAAAGACAGAGTCACAGCGCCTACGGCGCCACCACTCTGCTGGTAGAAGAACGGCTTCACATGAAGCTTTGGGAGAAAAAAAGTTTCCTCAAACCAAAACTCATCTGTCAGTTACAGAGCTGTACTTCCAAAGACTCCATGGTCAGACATCTTAACTGGACATAGTGTTTGAATAGTTACCTCTTTGTTCTGTTTGTGCGCTTGAGGTCCAATTTTCATGTTCCTGGACAGGCGCCATGTTTCCAGCAGGGAATCCTGGGAAGGAAATCAGAGGACAGCCACAATAAAGCTCTGCTGTAGACAGAAAACTCTCAGCTTCATTTACATTAGAGGAGTTTGTTTCATCAACAAACATCTTAGCTTTTATAAAGGAAGGAAACTGTGTATATATAAAAAAAAATTAAAAAGTATTTGATGAATAAAATGAATAAATATTTTATAATATAATATAAATATATATATATATATAATAATATATAAATATTATTAAAAAAAAAAAACAAATTAAAATAAAATAAAAATGGTGGAAAGGAAAAAAAAAAAAACTACAAACGTGTTTTGTCCAAAAACTCAAAAGGAAATCAATAGATTTTTAGAACTAAGATATTTGTTCTTTTGGCCAACTCAGTGTTTAAAGGTTATAGTGTTTTGCTTTATTAATGTCATCATTTAGTAATGATCTTTAAAAACCTAATTTTAAAAATAATTTAAGGCAAATTCAACAGAAATGTTTTCCTCCACAGAAAGGGCCTCAGGTCTTTCGAGAACTAAACCTTCTTCTGTCTCAAATGTTCTCCATGAAGGAACCTCTAAACTTCTCCAGCAGGAGAGCAGCTCGAGAAAACATCATATTTACCTTAGAAGTTCAGGTTAAAAAACAGAATATTCACCAACAAACCGAGCAGAATGAAGGACCACTGACCTGAAGCTCCTCCTCCTCCGCCGCCGCCTCGTCCAGGAGAACCAAACAGCGCAGCTGGAACTAATTACTCTTAAAAATCCCTCCGCCGCAGGTTCGGAGAGCACGTGACCCGACGCCGTTACTCCGCATGCGCGACTCAGTCGTCAATTCCTCTTTTAACCAAGGGGCAACGAGCGGCTGAGTCCGATTTCATGCCCTAACACCTAAATAATAAAAAACTATATAGTGTGGCTCTATATAGTGCAATTCGGACTTCATTATCACTACTTTTTGGTCGCCGTTCTTCTTCGGGTGTTGTTTCTATGGCGGTGGACAAACAACAGAATGGTTGCATTACCGCCACCACCTGGTCTGGAGGTGAACTACTTACATACTCCAATTATCACGTGACTGGTTTACAGAAGTAAAAACCTAATAAATGTGAACATATTACGAAGACAATTTATAAATGTACTGTGTTCTCAGTCATTTTTTGGAATGAATCATTGTACTGTGTTCTGATGATAAAAATAGGCCGCCACGCCGTGGCCTCTTCGCTGAAGAAGCCTCTTCTGTCTCCTCTTCCTCTTCCCTGTCTGTTCCAGTTCTTGCCTAATTTCTTCAGGAGAACCACTTCCACAAAGCTGCTGATGGTTCCCCTGCTTCAGTACCACACTTGAAATTATTACAGAACAACAAAAATGGCAAAATGTACAAAAAGAATAACAAAAAAGTAAGGGCAAGGCAAGATATAATTGACAATAGTAATAGTTTTGATATATTTTGATAAATTACTGTAGTTTAGGTCGCATCTATTATTTGTATCAAAGTTGCAGAAAATCTTTTGCTTAAAGGTTAAAGTTAAAAATTTATTGTTGCATTTTTTATGTTTCATTGGGATGTCATTGATGGTCAACACTGGGAAGTGTGGTTGGATTGTATTGTAATATATTTTAATAAGATTGAGTAAATGAATGTTTGATTTACAGACTTTGTTATATCTGGAGAATGTTTTAGAAAGATGGCTAGTAATTCAGCTGAGATTAGAAACAACAGTGGGCTAATAGGACATCCCTGGTGAACACCTCTATTTACAGGAAAGCTGTTTGAGAAACCTCGGTTAAGAACAATGTTGCTGCTTAATTCTCTGTCGAACATCTTTATTATGTTCGTAAAATTTGGGTTACACAAGTACATAATGTTCTTCTTTGGTAACTTTGCTCTTTGTATCATTTTGTTTTGTGGTCAAGGAGTGACTGTGACGCAGAGGTAGAGTGGCCAACCTCTGGCTATAAGGTTGGCTACTTGTTTCTGTCACTGACTGTATAGACAGGTTGCAATGGCCAATTCAGTATCCGCCCATCCTCCCATGCTGGAGAGGTGGAACTAAATGTAAATGAACATGAAATGGGGGAATATCAACAGCAGTTACGGCCCAAAGATCTCGTTACCTATCAGCAGAAATAGTGACACATTACCAGGATAGATCCTCCAGTCTAAAGAAAAGCCCATTTACAGTGGAATTGCCTGCTTTGTCACCAACCTTTTTTAAGGCCATTACCAGTTTATTCGTTCATTCATTTATTCATCTTTTATACCCGTTTTTGTCCCTTTCAGGATCAAAACCCAGCCACTCATAGGTGAAGACTGGGGACACCCCTGGACTGGTCACCAGTCTGTCGCAGGGGCCACAATCACACACCCATGCACACTCGCATCCACACCTAGTGACAATTTAGAGGGACCACCTGACCTTTGAAGCAGGTTTTTGGACGGTGGGAGGAAGCCGGAGTCCCCAGACAAACCAGTTTAATGTCAGACAATATTTTCACTGACCAGTCCAAACGGGGCAGAACTTTGCTGTTTGAAGTTTCCGCTTTCCAAAAAATCTATTTTTCCAATCAAAATGCTCCATGAAATTTAGTTCTGAAGAAGGTTTCTCTAAATATTTTACACATAATTAAGATTCAATGAAACTAAGTTGTTGATTTGAAGAATTTGTTTCTGATTTGAAAAAAAAAATCATTTTACAAGTTTAGACAAATCAACAACTTTATTTCATGAATCCTGATTCTCTGTGAAATATTTGAAACTGGTCTAAACGAATACTTTGTGTTGGATCCATTAAAATAGGCTAATAGTCAGGCACCACCAGTATGACAGATAGATAAAGTGAAATAAAATGACATAATTGTCATAAAACTGGGATTTTCTAAATATGATTTTAAACATGAATCCACTATGTCTGCAACTTTCTTATCAGTGCATGTGTACGATTAGAGCCAGTCGCCACATAAATGCAAAGTGGGCTTGGTACGTGGGAAAAACAACTGTCGCAATAAATCCATATTTTGAGGAAGACTTGGTTTTATCTGTAAATAGTAGATGTCTTTTTCTTTGAAGTCAAAGACTCCTCTTCTGTGTCCTCAATGGCTTCTTTTTCCCCAAAGAAACTCTAAAGACATTTGTATTTTATTAACTTTACTGACTTTGGACTTCTAATGTTGTGGTCGGAGCAGACGTTTCAAGAAGTTGACGGATGGATTTAAGGCATGGGAGTAAATTGCAGATGGATTTAGTGAACAGAATGTGGTAGTTTTCCAAAAGAAAAATTAGTTCAGAATCAGAAAACTAAAAAAAACGGAAATGATCTAAGTTACTGTAAAAAATGTATATTTTTTCATTGTCTGTGGCTTGGTACCAAGTGACCCACGGACCGGTACTGGTCCACATTTCAGGGGTTGGGGACCACTGGTCTAACTGATGGGTCAAACGAGGTCAAGTTCTGTCATGCAGATCCGAGAAGGGGTGTGTCACATTCAGAGGCTGGTAACAGAGGTGCAGGTTTGAAAGCGAGATGTGAAAACCCCAAGAGTGTAGTGTGACACCTGAGCCAATGTAAACGATGAGAGCCACTGCATGGGACCCAAATATGGTCAAAGTCATGTGAGCAGACACTCACATGCAGGCCGTCTGGGTCAAGGCTTTCAGAGATGTAACCAATAGGTTCTAGGACACTGCTGTGGTTCTTTAGGAGAACTGAAATCATGAACCATCTGAGGCAGGTTTCAGTTTCAGGAGGAGAAATCGATCTGAGTGATTGCAATAAACTTTGCAGATTTTTGCACTGGGAGGGTAATAAAGCAGTCAAATCTAGAATAACCTCTGTCAGCTGTTTGCTTGTGTCTCAAACAGCCTAAAGCCTGCTGTTCATTTCCAGGAAACTTTAAGGAAGTCTTTGGGTGTGAGATATTATCTAGAATGAAAGTTGATTGAGCAAAGAGAAACAACTGCTGCACATCACTAAAGGAAGCATTTTGTATGAAAATTGGAACGTTTAAGGTGAAGAATGCCAGAGGAAGTGCAGTCTACGGTCATGGCTAATTTAGTTAAATCTCTTCCTATCTCATTTGGCAAAAATCAGAGAGTAAAAATGAGTATTCATGTGGTTACTTTACCATCAGATGAGTCCCATTTTTGAAGGGCAGAAAAGCTTTCCAGCTTGTGGCTCCTGTGTACAAAATGGATTTCTCACTTTGCTCAGCTGTTACATCAGATCTTCTAACAACAGAATGTGTGGCTCTCGAGTCTCCCATAGAAAACAGCTGTGTGGATCCCTGTGCAGTGACATTTGTCAGATGCAGATTCGATGAAACAACTGTGTGATAGCATCAGCGTTATTTCCCAAATAAAGCAGTTGTTTGGAGGAAAAAAACTGGTAACAACTGGGTGATTACAATGCTGTTTTGAACTTCATCCAATCTCTTCCCAGAGGATTCCTACTAACATATCAAGACTAGTATGAACCTGTTTGTTACTGATCTCAAGCTCACTGAAAAGCACAAAGGGTTCTCCCCTTTAACAGACTTTTTTTTTCAACAAAAGCTCTTTAAAACATCTGCAACTTGTTTAAAGCTCTGCAAGAAGGCCTTCAACAGGAGCCAATAAACAAGCACACACAACTTCCTTACTGTCCTCTTTACACCACTTCAGAGTTTTCAGACCCTTGCATAGACAAACTCCCAAGTACATTGCTGACCTTTACCCCCTACTCTTTGGTCTGGTCCCTGAGATCTTCAAACCAAAGTCTGACTAGTTGTAATTGTATGTGTTTTTACTTAAATGAAGCAGTTTGTAATTTTTATCTGGGAAAAGTGCTACAGAAATAAATGTTTGCTTATGTTTTCAAGCATAAATTCTTCAAAATGACATAACGTGCTTCTTTTCATGCCTCAGCAGTGAAACTTAAATAACTCTTGCTGCAAAGTGTTCTCACAGAGAATAGTAAACAAAAACGCAAACTTCCGTCTAACACGTTCTTCACTTCTGTCACTCTTGAAGTTGAAGAAATGATTCCTTTACTTAGTGTGTCCACAACAAGTCAGACATGAACTGACCTCGCTTTCATCAGCGATGAGTGTAGACATTCTCATGTTGGAACAATCCACTACTGGCTTTGAGAAACCCTTTTTCAATTTAATGCTGTTGTTCTGCAATCACTCTGATATTTGGGATTTTTACAGAACTTCATTTCAAATGCAACCCAGTGGTCTAACGGCCATCAACAACTGCAACTCAATTTGTAACTGATTTCAGAAAAAGACGATTATAATTGTTTATCAGCAACATTTTCAGGAAAATCAATCCTCATCTGCCGAAGATCATGAAGATTTGCGACTGAAATGTTAACTGTGACAGGTTGTTCACAGGCAGTGCAAGGTGTGTCTCATCTGTGTGTAGGACCATTCACAGTCCATCCAAGATGGTTTATATTAAACTTATTTGGTTGTTAGAATTGTGTCAAAGCGATAACTTCAAGTCATTTCTTTCTCAAAGCAGAAACCTAACCTTCTAGTGCCCTTCAAGCGATGAACTTTCTGGGGGCCTTAAAGCCAGACTGTGTGCCCTGTTATTCTGACAAAAGTCTCTGAAAACGCCCCTGACTGTTCACATAAATCATGCTGAAGTGGCAAACAGGTTCTGCTTTCTTGGGTTCAGTTGCTGCCATGTTGTTGTTGAGTGTTGTTGTGTATCTTTAATATTCAGAGACACATAGAACATTTGGAGACGCACACAACATGGAAGGAGATATGAAGACACAGACAGCAGATGTGTGACATGGAGATAAATCAGCTGCGGTTTGATGGTTGTCAGGATGGGGAGCTTTGGTTTGGGTTTTGTTGGGATTTTTGATCATGTTCTGTTCTGAATCGTCCCTCAGTCACCAGTTTCAGGTTCATGATCCACGATTGTCTTCATTTCTGTTAATGACCTTCAGCCAATTTAAGTCTCTGGTTTTCACTTAATCAGGTCATCTGCTTTGTTTTGTCACACCTTTGTTGCTCCTTAGTTTTTGTCATGTTCCAGTTTCTTCATGAAATGTTATAAGTTTCTGTCACAAGCCTGGTTTCCTACATTTTGGGTCCACCACCATCGCTCCCTGACAATGGTAGTGTTTCCTTTACCTGTGGTTTTTCTATCTTTTGTTCCTCATCTTCACATCTCTAACATGTCTGAAATGATTAAAAAACATCCACAGAGTCGTGTCGATTTCTACAAAGCAGCTCCTCTGTAGGGACGAGCAAACACAGGGTGGAGATCTGTTCATGAATCAGGAAATGCAAAAGTTAAAGTTGTCAGAGCCGACATAGAGCAGGAGGAGACTGAGGCTCCAACTTTCTTCTTTAGTGAGTCTTTGTTTTCTGTTTTCTTCCCTCATGATCAAGGCAGTGATGTGTAGGTGAGGAAGAAGAGCAGCAAAGGAAGAGCTCAGACTGAAGTTTGTCCTGAACTTCTTTTTAAAAAAAAAAAAAAGTTCATTCAACAACAAGCAGCTAAAAGTTACTGCAGGTCACCTGAGAGGGAGTTGTGGAATTATTGTATTGTAAAAGTGTTTTCAGTCATGAGGTATTAACAGCAATCATATTTCGTTAATGATTTTTTTTTTTTTACCCTTAAAAACTAAACAAAAACTGCTTAATATTTGAGCTTAAAGATGAAAAACATTAAAGAAAATGTTCTGATTTAAGTATTTTAGAGAAATAAATACTTTAACTTCAGTGATCAGAGAAAATCAACAAGAAAAACTTAGTTTTATCCATAAAAGGCACTTTTTTTTTTTAACATTATTTTGTTTTATTAAAACCTTTACAGCTAGTCTACTGTGATGATTTTAATGTACAAGTGAAATCCAACTTTAGTGTCTCCATGGAACACCACACCATGATGCAGCTGCTGCTGTGCTTCATAAAGGCATTTCCTTGCAGACTTGAGATGGTGGCTTAAGCTCCACTCCAAGCTGGAAGCTTTTCTCTTAGGTGACGCTATGATGTTTAAGGAAAAACCTCAATAAGTTTACATAATTTTGACAGGATTTGTTCTTATGTTCATTGTGGTTTCCTTGTTCTGGAATGTGATGCTGTGGGAGGAAATTCTGAGGATGTTGAACTCCTAATGAACGTTACTGCAGAAACAGGTAACAGATGTGTTCCTGACATTGATCAGCTTATATAGGAGCTCATGAGAATAACAGACGAAGGAATGCATCAGTGAAGACTCGAGTAGAATTATAGATGATTTAAGGCTGTAAAACTCCTCACTACACACTTTGTTCACATTTATTACAGTCATTAAAAAATGTCACTTTTTTCTCTTGTTTAAACTTCACAGATTTCACCTGTATGCGTTATTTTTAAAACGTAATCCCCGCAATAAACAAGTTAACACGGTACCTGAAAATGACATGTGAGATGTGGTGACTTAAAAAAAGAAAAACATTTCCCCGCCACTTTGGTTCTAATCAGCTGGGAACAGGACAAGCATATTGACCAGACTTTGGGGAGAAAAGTTTCTTTAATATTTGTCCCACAGACGGTCTTTGAATTCATTGTAAATGGAGTTTGAGGCTCTATCGAGCAGGAAGAGTCCAGTTTCCATTTAAAATGACCAGAGGCTCACAGAAGGGCATCACTAGCACACCTCTCTGGTGATCCATCCTGCTTCCCTTTCTTGCTCTGCGTCCCAGTGGCGTGTCCAGGAGGTGGGTTTTCCCCATCCTGACCTCCTCTCTGCCCTCCTTTCTCGTTCTGGTGCTCCTTGGATGTTCTGCAGAAGGCGTCACAGACCAGAACAAGGAGCCCAGAATTAACAAAGGCAAAGCCCAAGATACCCAATAAAAACACCCGTCAAACCCGTCTCCACACTAAACTTTTTTTTAATTCCCTCCGTACTCCTTAACTACTAAAAACTATATAGTGCAGGACTGCCCTGGATTTTACAAACAATTCAGACACCATGCTCACCACTTTTTTTAATATGATATAAAAAAATGATCAAAATATAACGTCACCAAATTTACAAAGTGAAACTTAATAAATCCAAGCATTTTACGAAGACTGAATCCACTGTGTTCTGATGATGAAAAGGTTTAAAAAATACATTTAAATAGTTTTTTTTTTTTGCTGAAATTGTTCAAATCCAAATTACCCAATCTAGTGAGCATTGATGCATGCATGGGCATAGAAACATGATTGCTAACAAATTCAAGAGTAAAAACTCAGCAGATTGTGATGATATTGATATGACGGTAGTTAAGAAGGTAATTAAAAAATCTCTAAGCCTCTAACATACATATGTAACTTATCATTACAAACTGGGAAATTCCCAAACAAAATGAAAATTGCAAAAGTGATTCCCATTCATAAGAGTGGAGACAAACATCTGTTTACAAACTATAAACCTGTTTCTCTCCTTCCACAATTCTCCAACATTTTAGAAAAGATATTCAATGATAAATTAGCTAGATTTATAGATAAACACAACATTATAAATGAAAACCAATATGGTTTTAGAGAAAACAGATCAACCTCAATGGCTATCATTAATAGTGTTGAGGAAATCACAAATGTTCTGGACAAAAATAAATCTGCAGCTGTCAATTTTCATTGATTTAAAAAAAGCATTTAACTCTCAATCATGACATCCTACTGGATAAACTGGAAGGTTATGAGATAAGAGGACTAGTGCTAAGTTGGGTCAAAAGCTGTTTAACGGGAAGAAAACTATTTGTCCAGATTCATGCATTCACACATCAGAGACCAAGGAGATAAGTTATGGTGGCCCACAAGGATCAATTCTAGGCCCGCTGTTATTCAATATTTACATAAATGATTTATTCAATGTTTCAAAACTTTTAAAACTAATTCTATTTGCTGATGACACAAATATATTTTACTCAACAGACAATCAAAGGGAACTTATCCATGTGGTGAACACAGAGTTGAACAAAATAAAATCATGGATGGATTACAATAAACTATCTTTGAACCTTGAAAAAACTAAAGTGATGTTTTTTGGTAATTACAAGGCCAATGCAGAGCTCTCAGTTACAATAAATAACATCTTAATAGAAAACGTCACAGAAATCAAATTCTTGGGGATTATAATCGATAACAAGTGAAGTTGGAAGCTACACATCAGACACAAACAAACTAGAGTTTCAAAAAGTATTTCAATCATAAATAAATCTAAATACATGTTAGAATACAACTGTAGATACCTATTATACTGCTCCTTAATATTACCATATTTCACCTTTTGTATAGAAGTTTAGCGTAATAATTATAAAAGTTCACTACATCCTCTCTTTTTACTTCAAAAACCAGCCATCAGAATTGTACATAAAGCCAGATTTCTTGATCACACAAACAATTTATTTTATCAATCCAGACTTTTAAAACTATGATCTTGTTGATTTTTGCACCCCAAATTCTATACAGAGCCAGTGGAAAAACATCACCATTAAACAACCAAAAAACAGTTCTTAGAAAACGAAGGAGGCTACAAACTGAGGGGATGTAAGAACTTCAAGAGCAAATTGATAAGAACCACAAAAAAACGTTTCTGTGTGTCTGTGTGCGGCTCTAAACTTTGGGTTAAGTAATGAGCTCAAACAATGTTCAAACATCCAAAAACAGTTCTTAGAAAACGAAGGAGGCTATAAATTGAGGGGATGTAGGAACTTCAAGTTTAAATTGATAAGAACCACAAAAAAACGTTTCTGTGTGTCTGTGTGCGGCTCTAAACTTTGGGTTAAGTAATGAGATCAAACAATGTTCAAACATCCAAAAATTCAAGAAAATGTACAAAGAAACTAATCCCACAATATGAAGATAAGAAGAGTTAAAGATCAACTGGTGTTTGAATCATTTCAAATATGTGGACATGTGAACTTGAATGTGCTGAAATAATTTCTTTTTTTTTTTAAATCACTACCTATGATTATTAAATTGTGCAATGTGCAATAATGATCACTAAAATGTTTATTGAAAGGTAATCACAATCTACTGACGAACTACCCATTTTCTTTACTTGATCTGAAATATGTACTAATGATTACTAGATCAATGTAATTAGAGTTCTAATGATAATCAATGTTTATTACATATTGATTACCTAAAGTGTGAATCAATAATGTTTCTGATCAGAACCAGATTATGAAAACTATCCAACCATGTAGAGGTGGGATTATATAAGTTCGCTTCTTCTTCCCACACCTTTTCAATTAATCAAGCTCTACTAGACTTCAGTTATTAATCACAATACTTAACACATGTTACAAATGTGACTTAAGTGCGTTGTTTTTGTTTGTTCATTTTTCATTGGTTTCTTTTTTGTTTTTATTTTTGTATCCTTTTCTTTCTTTCCTCTCAATCAATACATTTCATTGTCTTAATAATGAGTTTGATAATTTTGTGGAATTATTTTCATGTTTTGTCCAACTTATGCTTGAAATAAACAAATCAGTCAATCAAAACATGCACAGAAATAAGTCCTGAAACGTGAACCAACTACAGAGTTTAACATTTATTCATAGATTACTGATTTAGTCTTTGTTTCAGTCTTTGTGAAGCAGAAGAAGAAAAGTAGAAACTGAAACCTGTAAAAACTGAAGTGCTCGCACACTTCTTCCTCATGTAATTTCATCTAAAGGAAAAAGGAGGCTGCAACCACGCACTCACAGAAAGCTCTCAAACTCAGACAGCAGTTTGTCCAAGCAAACAAAGTGGAGTTTTCTCAGTTTTCTTCGTCTGTCACGGTGAGTCTTGGTGAAAATATTGTTTCTTTCATTCATGATGAAGCTGTTGTGTCTGATCTTTGAGGAAGAGAAAAGAGCAGTAAAGAGATCAGTGCTTCCTGGAAACATGGCGCCTTTGAAAGTTTTCATGAAGGTTGAGACTCTTCTTGTAGAAACTGATTCAGTTTAATCTTTGGACAGGCTTTAAGGCTCCTAATGTCATTTTTTTTCGTCAATGTAACACATTTATAACTATGATCAAAAATTCTAACAATGCTTATCAGCACACATGACAAAACAGCTCGGTAATGTTAGCAAGTCTATCGCGAGACAGGAGCAGACTTCCGGGTTCAACTGGTTTTTTAATTAACAGTTGAAATGTACAGGAAAAAGTGATAAGAAAGAATGAAACAAAAAAATGTCTCAAAGAACAACAAAAACTAATAAGTGGCGTCATTGAAACGAGCTAGTCATGAATAATCATCATCATAGTATGCTTAAAAACAGTTTTGGAAGAAAGTAGGGGGACCCTAGTCTGGGTCTCACTGCGCCGGTCCAAAGCCCGGATAAAATTCAGGATTGTGTCTGGAAGTTCTTCTGATGTAAACATTTCTGCCAAACCAAACATGTCAATCAATGACCCCTCAAGGGAAATCCAAAAAAAATGACCAATCAAGGAGTTCAGGTCAATAGAACACCTACCTGTGTCAGCTGGGGGTGTGGTCATAGCTTTATTCTTGCAAAGTCGAGTGAATGCAGTTTTTCCTCCTTTGTTATGGTGGTTTAACATCAGACAAAACTGCAGACACTTTCAGACAAAGTTGATCAGCTTCTGCCGTGGCTAAATGTTGGTTCTTCATAACAGTTTCTGAGGCTGTGATTAAATCCGCAATAGGTATTACTTTGGGTTTCAGGGCAAAATTGAGGCCTTTTGCTAAAACCTCTCTTTTGAAATACAAGAGTTCCCTTTTAAGTCCAGTCATGGCAGCTCAAATTCAAGGCATCACCTGGATAATTGACAATCTCCACCAACAATTCAAAATGTTCCTCAAGTGTTAACTATGAAACAATCTGACTGAAGGAAATGGTGGTTCAAATATATGATCTTTGAAAAAAATTGAACCATAATGAAGGAATCCACAAAACATTTATTTTTGTACAAAATCCAGTCTTTAGTAAGAAAAAGGAACAAAGAAAACTAAAAGCCGTTCACTGCTGTCTGACAGCATTCACCTGAACCTGAGAGGAAACACAAGAGAAGAGCCAATCAGTGGAGATGCATCTGATCTGTTTGTGAAAGAGGATTAGAGCTGATGATGATGATGATGAGGGTTTCCTCTGCAGTTAAAGGTAGAAGGTGTGTGTGAGCTGATGTGGATTCAGTGAACCCAGCAGCATGGATCAGTGTGAGGACACACAGGAGGGAGCCCCTCCCTCTGAAAAAAGGAGAGATAGTAACCATGACAACCAGAGCAAAGCTCAGAGGTGAGATGAACATCTCCAACTGTCCAGGACTCTTCTCCATGTCAGAGCTCAGCACTCACACCAGCAACCTGCATTCTTCACAGGAACCAACCTGGATCTGGATCTGGATCTGGATCTGGATCTGGATCTGGATCTGGATCTGGATCTGGACCTGGACCTGGATCTGGATCTGGATCCAGCTGTGTGTCCTTCAGGAGTGACGCATCAAAAGATAAAAACCCTAACTTCAAATCCTTCAGTCCAGCAGTGGAACAGTAAGTGTTTGTCAGAGTTAAAGGAGGCTGGATAATAGTTCAGATGATCAATAGTTTTCAGATGAATGACTTGAGTTCTGGTTCAGTTCTTGATCTCTCTGATCAGACTCACTTGGAGCATCATGTGTGATGAGATCTTTTCAGTTGAGTCTTCTGAGAGTCTCTCTGAGAGCAGAGATGTTGGAGAAGAAAACATGTTGATGCTGACTCTGACTGACAGCAGCTCCAGTCTAATCAGAAGGATCACTGCAGACTCCTAGGATTCAGATTTTCATGGCTTTCCAAACATCAGATTGTTCTAGTTTGACTTTCTGCTTTCAGAATTTCTACTTTTCTAAATGTAGAATTTGAATCCACTTTTCTAGAAAAAAGTCTTGTTTGACTCTCAGAAAATGATCCAACATTTGAGCTCAAACTCTAAACTGTTGATCCAAACATGTCATGTTATTCCAGACTAAACAGCACAGTCTGTGTTCATGTCAAAGTCCATCAGCTGTTCATGAAGAAGCAGATCCTCCAACACTCTGATGTGTTTGTGTTTGCAGAGGTCAACAGGTCACACAGAGAGTCCAGTCTGCAGCATCCAGCTGTGGCTCCATGAAGAGTGACCGGTCCAGAGATCTTCCTCCAGACTTCAGAACTGAACCAGGACCTTCAGACTCACAGTAAGAAGCAGTTTCTAGTGAACAAAGCAGAGTTCAGCTCTCAGCAGGAACAACAATGTTCTCATCAAGAACATCAGCTGATCCATCAGGAAGGTCAACCATCTGCTGTGACCGCTTTAGGTCTGAGAGGAAAGAAAAGAGTTGGACAACTCTTGAGGACACAAAGCTCAGTCTGTGAGGATGAAGCAAACAGTTGAACTTTTCTCTGAGCTCAGTCCAGACATGAGCTCCAAACACAGCTAACACATCATTTAGACCTTCAGATTGACTAGATCTGCTCTGTTTTCAAACTCCAGACACATTTGCTCCCATTTAGCACAGTCTGGATCACACAATCCAGAAGAAGATCAGAGAGGATCTGCTCTCTGATCAGAGTTAGTCTGGAACTTCCCACTGACTGCTTTGATTGTTGTTCACTAACGTTTCTTCTTGGTGTCCACAGAGAGAAGAAGAGGAGCGGACCCCAGTCTGCAGAAAGACCCAGAGCTGGTGAGTCAGAGCCTGATCATCTGCTGATGGATTCTTCTGCAAACATCTGCTGGGGTTGTGTTGAACACTCATGAAGGAGCTTTCTTCTCTGCTCTTTCAGCAGATGTTGGTCTGCAGGAGATCTTTGGAGAACATCAGATCAGTCTGAGGAGCAGAAGTGAACATGTGGCTGAAGGAAGTGAAGAAGCAGGAAGAGAAACGCTCCTCAACAGGGTCTACACTGAGCTCTACATCACAGAGGAACTGAGACCAGAGGGTCACAGCCAACATGAGGTGATGCAGCTGGAGACGACCACCAAGACCAACAAGCTCCATGACACTGCAATCAAGAACCCAGACATCTTCAAAGTCTTCCCTGACCAACACAGATCCATCCGAGTGGTTCTGACCAGCGGAGTTGCTGGAGCTGGAAAAAGCTTCTCAGTGCAGAAGTTCACTCTGGACTGGGCCGAGGGCTTGGAGAACCAAGACATCAGTGCTGTGGTTCCTCTTTCCTTCAGGGAGATGAACTTGATCAGAGATGAGCAGCACAGTCTTCTCACTCTGATCCAGCTTTTCCATCCAACACTCCAGAAGATCCCAGCAGAACAGCTGTTTGTCTGGAAACTTCTGTTCATCTTTGATGGTCTGGATGAAAGCAGACTTTCTCTGGACTTCAACAACAGTCAGGTGGTGTCTGATGTCACACACAAGTCCTCAGTCAACGTGCTGCTCACTAACCTCATCCAGGGACGTCTGCTTCCCTCAGCTCTGGTCTGGATCACTTCCAGACCTGCAGCAGCCAATCAGATCCCTCCTTCATGTGTGGACAGACTGACAGAAGTACGAGGCTTCAATGATGCTCAGAAGGAGGAGTACTTCAGGAGGAGATTCCCAGATGAAGAGCTGTCCAGCAGAATCATCTCCCACATCAAGGGCTCCATGTCCCTCTACATCATGCGTGAAGTTCCAGTCTTCTGCTGGATCACTGCTGTGGTTCTGGAGAACATGCTGACCACAGAGCACAGAGGAGCGCTGCCCACCACCCTGACTGACATGTACTCACACTTCCTGATGGTCCAGACAAAGAGGAAGAAGAACAAGTACCAGCAGGAACATCAGACAAGTCCACAAGAGCTGACAGAGACTGACAGGGAAGTTCTTCTGAAGCTGGGGAGGCTGGCATTAGAACATCTGGAGAAAGGAAACATCATGTTCTACCAAGAAGACCTGCAGCAGTGTGGTCTGGATGTCACAGAGGCCTCAGTGTACTCTGGAGTTTGTACTGAGATCTTCAGAAGAGAGTGTGAGATCTTCCACAAACCGGTCTACAGCTTTGTTCATCTGAGCGTTCAGGAGTTTCTGGCTGCAGTCTACATGTTCCACTGTTACTGCAACAGGAAGGAAAAGGTCATTGAGGACTTCCTGAAGAACAACATGGAGAACCCATCCCTGGATGAGTTTCTGAGTAGAGTCATGGAGAAATCCCTGCAGAGTCAAACTGGACACCTGGACCTGCTGGTTCGCTTCCTTCATGGTCTCTCTGTGGAGTCCAACCAGAGACTCTTAGGAGGCCTGCTGGGTCAGACAGAGAAGAATCCAGAAACCATCCAGAGAACCATCAACAACCTGAAGAAGATCAACAGTGAAGGAGTCTCTCCTGACAGAAGCATCAACATCTATCACTGTCTGATGGAGATGAAGGATCTCTCAGTTCATCAGGAGATCCAAGAGTTCCTGAAGTCAAAGAACAAATCAGAGAAGAAACTCTCAGAGATCCACTGCTCAGCTCTGGCCTACACTCTGCAGATGTCATAGGAGGTTCTGGATGAACTGGACCTGAACCAGTACAAGACATCATCATCTGAGGGTAAACAGAGACTGATCCCAGCTGTGAGGAACTGCAGAAAGTTCAGGTGAGTCCAGAAGTGATTGTGGTGATAAATCAGATCAGTGTTCAGATCTTCAACATTCATCTTCTAGCATTTGTGGTCACACATTTCAATCTAACACAAGCATTAGAAGAATCAACACAAAGCAGCATTTAGATTGGATTTCTGGAATCAAGTCCAACTCTCCAGACCTTCCTGATTCTGGAAAAAAGCTAACTGCCCCTAAACCTTCTCACTGATGGCTCCACTCAGAGCTGCAGCTGGAGACTACTTTAGTGATCACCTATTCTGTTCAGTTTTCCATTTAGACTTCAGTCTTATCAGATGACAAAGAATTAAAGGTTTGAAAATGATTGGAAATCAGAAGATGAAAGAAGAAAATCTGTTTGGTTTTCACACAAATCAGCTGCAGAGAGGAAGAGGAGCAGGTATCAGGCAGCAGCTGTGGATGCAGACACTTGTTCATGGATCTGTCAGCACAGAGAGCTGCATGTTAGTCAGTGACTGCACTCATGTTCACGCCAATGCTGCAGCTGATCCTGAAGGAGACGTCGTCATGGAAACAGGTTCCTCATGGCTGGAAGAAGCTCATCTTCAGGATCAGACAGGAGAAGATGCAAATGTTCTTCTTGAAAAGTAACACAAAAATGAAGGTCTGAGAGAGACTGATGAGGAGGACTGTTTCATGATGAAGATGAAGCTCTGATGAAGAGACAAATGTCCAACTGGAACTTCATTACAGCCTGAATTCATCAGAAGATCACCTGTTTCTGTCTTTCTTTCTCTTCACAGAATTCCAGAATGTGGACTCTCAGAGACTTACTATGAAATAGTGGCCTCAGCTCTGAAGTCCAACCCGTCCCACCTGACAGAATTGAACCTGTGGAATTGTGTAATCCAGGATTCATCCCTGAAGGTTCTGTGTTGTGGACTGGAGAGTCCAAACTGCATACTGCAGACTCTGAGGTCAGAACATTGAAGCTGCTGGTTGGTTCATTTCTACATGTGTAGTTCTTCAATGATGCTGAAAGGTTTGGATTCAAAGATGTTCTGGATTTTCCAGAAACTGGACATCTTTGATTCTTTGAAGAGTCTGCAGTGGAAGAAAACAGTTGTTTAGCTTTTCTTTAGAACAAAGATGTTTCCAGTTCTCAAGATACTAAAGCTACATTCACCAAACGTTCTCACGTGACTAATGATCACCTATTTTACTAGTTCATAGTTCACTATTGTTTCTAGTTGAACTATTTTGACTTGACTGTTGAGGCGACTTCACACAAATGTTCTGTTGAAGTGTTCAATGAGAAAAGAAGATTCAAATCAAAGATCAAAGTGACTTTGTTCTGGTGTGAACACAGAGACAATCAATCAGAAGTTAAATCAATACAACAGTCTAATCGATCCAACACACATAAATTCAGTCAAACACAGACAACATATATTCAGATCTACTGAATCAACAAAATTCAAATGGATTCAACAAAATAATGATCATGAAAAAGTTTCAGATGTCACTGACTTCACTGTTTAGCAGTTGAATTGAGTTTGGTCCAAAACTCTTTGTCCTGAATGGTAATGATATGAATCTGCACCTGAAGGCAACAAGTTGTGGTGTCTGTGCAGAGTGTGTGGCGTCTGTGGCGATCAGTGAACCTTTGTGTTGAACTCTTTGATTGGAAATGGTCATGAGTGAGTCCTGTTGTTGACCAACTGTTTTCCTAATGATTTGAAGGATTCTGTTAGTTGTGTTCCCATTACTGAGACTGAGAGAACCAAACCAATGTGGAATGAAAGGATGGATTCAATGAAGCATTTAGAAAAAGATACAAGGATGGATTTGAAGTTTCCAAAGTTTCTGAAGAAAAAAGAGGCGTTGCTGCATTTACCAAAGAGGAATTCACTGTTAAACTGAAACATAAGTTTGTGGTCAATTATGGAACCAAGATGTTTCTATTCTGAACAGAAAGTGTGTCCACGGTGGAAACAGACGGTCATTTGTTTGGTTTTTGACACATTGAAGTCCAAACGGTAATCTTTACAACAAGCAGAGAAAGTGTCCAGTTCATGCTGCAACACATCTGTGTTGGTGGAGTCAATGCTGACGGTATCATCAGAGTGTTTTATAGATGTCATTATTGGGGTTGAGCTTCTACAGTCATTGGTGTAAAGAGTGAAGAGAAATGGAGAAATCAAAGAGTCTTGTGGAGCATCAGTACATATTGTCTTGATGGAGCTGAGGTGTCCGTTTACTCTGACCCACTGAGGTCTCGCTGTCAGGAAGGACGAGACCCAGTGGGTCAGATGAGGGTTAACGTCCATCTGGAGAAGTTTACGTCCCATGAGATGTGGTTGCAGAGCACTAAAGACACTTGAGAAGTCCACAAAAAGCAGTCTGACTTGTCTCTTTACCCTCTCTCTGTAGTTTGTGTGATATGATGAGATGAGGTGGACCACATTGTAGTCAGCAGTGCTGAGTATTTTATTTTATTTTTTACTGGCCCTGTATGCATTTTTAACATGGTCATAGCAGAGGTCATAGAAGTCCATCGTCTTGTCACCTCTGGAAGTACAAGTGACACTAATAGTAGATGGAAGAGTCTTATTTCATCTGCAGCCATTGAAGTCTCCTAAAATAAACACTGGTGAATCCTGAGACGTGTTCTCCAGCTGATGAACACATGATGAAGTGGACTCTGACGTACACGTGATGTTACCTGATGGTGGAACGTAAACCAGCACAAGCACCAGCTGACCAAACTCACGGGGAAGATATTTATAGACCAGAAGGTGAAGAAAGAAAAAGTGACTAGAAAATGATGTTCATGATTTACCACGTCTGGGAACTCCATTTGAAATGAACTTTTGTTTAGACTTTATCCTTTTGGACTTTCAAAATTCTCTGAAGATTTCCTGCAGTTTTTGTCACAAACAAAATGTCAAAGAAACAATGAAAATTCAGTTGTTCTTGTTTCATTTGTTTGTTTATCGTTTAGAATTCACTTCAGCAACAAAAATCTCTCATCAGTTGACTTTTACATCTGTATGATAACATATTAGAAAGATCCTAAAGAATGAGAACCATTCCATTTGATGAAAAACACTTTCTTTCTTATACAGGGTCAACAGAACAGAATTCCTTCTAATATTTTCTGTCTTCCCAGTTGCAGGGTTTCCTTTTTTTATTTGTAGATGTTTTATGGTGTTGGGGGCCCAAGTGGCGGTGTTGGGGGTCTGGGTGCTTGGCCGGGCTGCCTGGTGGGGGGATCTCCTCCATTAACCCCACAGTATCGGTGCGGGGGCGGGCCCTGGTCAGCGCTGCTGCCTCGGCGGGGGTCTTGGTGCGCGGATGTCTGGGAGCTCTCCCTCCTTTTTTTTTCTTTTCATTCCTTCATCCACTTCAGCTTAACATAACATTCACCTGAGCACAGGCGTCGGCTCACCTTTGCACCTTCAAATAGTGTGCGTGTAAGAATGCTTTACATGTGTTGGTTGGTATGCAAAAGTGTGTGTGTGAACTGATTATAGACAAGTTTGTGAACACTCTTGAAGCCGGCAGGTATGTTTGTAACAGCTGAGTGTGTGGACAGGCCCCGCCCATTTTAGACCAACATTCACTATTGTAATGGATATAAGCTCCAGCATTTTGTTGCCTGTAGGCTTACAATTTTACTTTCCCTTTCCATTTGTCATCCTCTTAAATCTATAACCCCCCCCTTTTCCCCCCTTTCTTTTTCCGTCCGGTCCAACAAAAAGAACACAAACAAAATTAATATTAATAAAGTTTCGTTTAAATTACAAAAGGGGCTTATTCCAACATACATTTTGTTTTCCCAATGATTTATAACCCCCGATTGTAAGAGTAAAATCTGTCTAATGCAAGAGCCTCTCAGCTTATATCTGTTTGCTCAGCTGTTGGACAGGACAAGTTTTTAAAAAATAAAATAAATAAAAATAAAGAAATTCTTATTGCATCTTATTCTAAGCTGCTGCGTTGTTTCTGTTCCAGACGGTGGTGAGGGTGTTGAGGGGACAAATGCCTGTGTGTGTGTGGCAGACGTACAGCAGCGGGGGGGAATCATTTTTGGCAGACATGTTTTGATCAGTCATGTGCGGCTTGAAGAGAAACAAAACAAGCGAGGATTTGTGACACGAAATAAAAATAATCAGCTGCGCTGTATCCTTAACTAACGGAGAAAAAATCTTTATTCTTCTGCTGCAGATGGACACATATATCCATGACTTTTAACAGTTCAGTGTTTCCTCGTTTATTGTGGGAGTTACGTTCTAAAAAGAACTCATGAAGGTGAAATCCAGATGTTGAACTCCTCACTACAAACTTTATACACTTTTCTCAGACAGACATGAACATTTTCCCTCTTTTCTCTCTTGTTTAAACTCTCAAAGTTCAAACCTTTATAGAAAAATAAGTTCAGGATTCTAGAATGAAGACAAAGATCTGATCACAATCAAAGATTTATGGAGATCTGGAGAGCTGCAGTTTCTGCACAGGAGACGAAGCACGGAGGAGATTGATTGACAAGGTCTCCAGCCAATCAGGCCACAGAACAGGGTTCTGTTTAAAAAGAAAAGCAGCAGCATTTTCGCTCAGACCCAGAAAGGTGAACTGCAGTGTGGAAAGAGAGCTCTGAATTCTGTTCTTGTCACAGCAGTGGTGGTGGAGGACCCAGAATGCAGGAGACCAGGCTTGGTCGCGGAAACGTAAACTTTTAATAAACAAATTTAAATATGACGAAAACCATGGGAGAAGAAACAATAAGATGGAGGAGCAGAACAGATGACCTGAGAAGGATTAACTGAAAACCAGACGCTTCAATAGACTGAGGGTCATTAACAGAAATGAAAACAGCTGTTGATCATGAACCTGAAACTGGTGACTGAGAGACAATTCAAAAACCAAAAAGTTCTATTTGACAGGGATTTGGGGGTTTCAGATAGAGACTGCAGAAAGAGGAATAAAAAGTCACGATCTGTGTGATCCTGACCTTCCTCTAGATCTGTCTCTGCTGAAAAGGCTGAGGGACAGGGACCCCCCCGCCCTCACACAGTCTGCACTGGAGACGCCCTCATCCCCTTTAGCGGCCGGGGTTGTCTCCTCAGGTCGCTCAACAGCCACCTTGAACGGGCAGGAAATGCATTTATGTCCAGTCTGACCACATTCAAACATTCCAAAGTCCTCAAGCTCGCATTGACCAAATACTGTCCGTCTCCATGTTTCACACTGAGAGACACATCAAGAGTTAGTGATGGAGAAATAAATGAAGAGATCCAGAACCTTTTTAACTTTGTGCATGAATGTCACGTTTATTCAGAACAGGAACACAAGTCTCCCATCATGGAGTCCACCACACTAGTCTTCATACAAACTCACACATGCACAGCTGTGCTGCAGAATCAGTCCCTTTATGATGTCAGATTACCAGAACACATGGAGTAAACACACATTCTAAACAGACACTAATACTCTACCATGAACACATGTCCATTTGGACATTGAACAGGACCCCATGTCTCAGGCAGTGGCAGCTCTACACTAAATGACTCCTGGAGTCACAGCAGCCATGTTTTATTGGGATTCCAATGAAAAGGTTTCACCCAATTCTGAGGCTCTTTCCCAGAAACCATCACTGCAGTGTTCTGATGGTACAATGTGTTTGCTCACTGTGACAGAAGGCTAAGAGATGATTAGAAAACCTTTGTGCAGCCATGTTAGCACAACTGAAACCACTTTGGCTGATTAGAGAAGCTTTAAAATGGATCTTCCTTTGAGTTGGTTGAGGATCTGGAGCATCACGTTTGTGGGGATGATGAAACGCTCAAAATGGTCAGAAAGAGAGAACTTTCATGTGAAACTCCACAGACTTCTTGTTCTTAGAAATGAAAGTTATTGCATGCAGGAAACTGCTAAGAAACTGCAGATTTTCTTCAACGGTGTGAATTACTCTCTTCAGAGAACAGCACAAAGAGGCTCTAACCAGAGTAGAAAAAGAGGTGGGAGATCCTGCTGCACAACTGTGCAGGAATTAGCCCATTAGAGTCTAAAGCTTGAGAAGTTTGAGCCTCATATGTCCTCAACTAGCAGCTTCATTAAACAGTACCAGTGTCAACATGTACAGTGAAGAGGCAACTTTTGGATGCTGGCCTTCAGGGCAGAACGGCAAAGAAAAATCCACATCACTATGATGAGAAAAATGCTGCAAGAACATGTTAAAAGACCAAAAAGAGCATTTTCACTGGAGTGGCTCTTTAATTGCTGCAAATGGAGGATTCTTTGACTAATTAAAATTTAAAGTAAATAATGATGATTTGAAATCTTTTTTCTGACCTTGTCAATGTCTTGATTTTATTTTCTATTCATTGTAAAACTCATTTGATTGAAAAATGTGACTTTTCATTGAAAACAAAAACATGTCTGGGTTTCCCCACATTTTGAAACGGTAGTGTACATCCCAGAACCCTCACACAAAGTTCCTGTTCTGTGTCTTCTTTAAAGAAAACATGAATCAATCACAGAACTGCAGGTTGAAATGGACAAACAATAATGACCTTGTAGGAGCTCAAAGTCTAGAAACTGGTTCGCTCATTTCTTGCACTCTGAGCTACTGAGATGTGACTCCAGTCAGACCTGCAGACGCGCTGAACGGGTTGTTGTTTACCTGAACCACAAAGACAAATAAAAGTCTTTGCTCCCATCATTTGCAATGACTTTGTGTTTTATTAGTTACAAAACGGTGTGACTTTTACACAACATAATTCCCACAACAGCAGTGGAAAACCTTTTTCTCTCCTGTCTGACGTCAGCGAATCACTTCATTTATAAAACACAGCAAGAATGAAAACAGCGACACCTACAGGACACATCACTCAATGAGGCTCCTACAGAGCTTAGAAATATTATCAAACTCTATTTGATGCTGGAACTCCAGCTGCATCACTGCTCCTGAACACTTTTCTGTCTGGTTTCAGGTTGAAGTTCTGCAGTTTATCAGAGATCAGCTGTGAAGCTCTGAGTTCAGCTCTGAAGAAAAACCCGTCTAATCTGACAGAACTGGACCTGAGCGGGAACAAGAACCTGCAGGATTCAGGAGTTCTTCCTCTGTGTGGTTTTCTGGAGAGTCCAGACTGCAGACTGCAGACTCTGAGGTCAGACTCCATGTTTCAGTTGTGTTCACATCAATATGATGAGAAAGTTGTGTTGACACTAAACTGCAGACATGAGGCTGATGTTCTCCTGCTGATGTTCTCCTACTGAAGCAGCTGCACGTTGTCCTGAATGTTCCTGAATGTTCTTCTTCTCTGCTTCTGCTGGACTCTTCTGATCTGCTGCTGTTGCTTCACATCTTTAGGACTTTTTCCAATCTTTCTGATCTTCTTCAGCTCTGAACTCTTTAGAAGAACTGAAGGATGAAAAACATGAACTTTGTCTTTAAACTCAACTCTTTCTTCTGGATTCAGGTTGATGAACTGCAGTTTGTCAAAGATCAGCTGTGCTGCTCTGGTCTCAGTTCTGAAGTCCAACCCGTCCCACCTGACAGAACTGGACCTGAGCAACAACAACCTTAATTCTTCAGATGTTCAGCAGCTCCAGGATCTGGTGGAGAGTCCAAACTCCAAACTGCAGACTCTGAGGTCAGTAGAGGGTTGGAGTCAGTCCAGTTGCTTCCAGATGTTTTGTTCTAAAGTTAGTCTGAGAACAAAGATGCAGAGTTTCCTGTGAAGCTGCAGCTTCTCAGTGAAGCTCTGAGGAGAATGATGACAGGCTTCAGGACAACAGTCAGCCAATCAGAGCAGCAGAAGCTCCAACAGGTGAAGATGACAGGAAGCTGCTGCTCTGAACAGAACTGAAGCTCCTGCTGCTCTTTCTGCTGCTGTGCTGCATCACTGACTGACAGACCAGGATCAGGAGACACTCCTTCATCTCTGTCTTCATCATTTCTATCTGCAGGTGGTTCTGATGTTCCTCCTTTTGGATCAGAGAGCAGCATCAGCAGCAGCTGCTCTGCAGAGATGTTGTGACTGGACGGTGTTCCTGGGAGGTGGAGAGCAGAGTGATGGAGGAATCAGAGGAAGTGGAGATGAGTGTCAGAGCTGCAGCATGAACTGATCTGAGATCAGCTCCACTGTCTCTCTCAGCATCAAGTGGACAGTTATTGTGCTGCAGCTCCCCCGGTGGACTGATGGAGAACTGCACTTCATCTTCTCATTCTAACTTGGAGTGTTGATCTGAAACATCAGTTGGATTCAGATGTTCAGCAGCTCCAGGATCTGGAGAAACAAAGACCTGCAGACAAACAGATTCTTTTCTAGATCATCACTTTCTTCTTTCATCTACATTTGATCAATAGATGTGAGTTTGTGACTGGACCAATCAAGGATGGAGTGAATCATTGATCAGACAGAACAGTTCTGGATTAGATAGATCTATGTGTGGGTTAGGGACAAACAGGCAGTCGGGCGTTGGATCCTGTTTGTGTCTCTGGAACAGGGAAAGACATTTGAACCAGAATTCTGGATCACAAGATTCTGCAGAAATCACATCTGATCACAATGAACAAAAGTCTCTCATTTGAATCATTTTTCTTTCATCTCTGTTCTGTTGGTGATAAAATATTGACTCCTGCAGTTTGAAAGACTCAATTTGTGGTTTGATTCATGTTTTCCACAGTTTTATGATTGAACTTACTTTTTCTTTGGTGTTTTATGGGTAAAACTATTCGTTTTCATGCTGACAGCATTTTAGCTGCAGTTTTAAAGAAGTTTCATTTAAATTCAACTGAATCTAATTTTCAAGAATGTCTGAAACTATTAGAAACTTTGAGCATAAAGCCTGTTTTCTACAGAGGACATGAATGAACAGAGTGGATCTTAGTGAGGAATGACAGCCTCTGAATGCAGAGAATCACTTTGATGTAGCTGCTGCAACAACACGAACTGCATTGAAGCAGGAGGGAGAAGGGAGACACCTGCTGGCTGTTTTCAGAACTGCATCTTAGTGTCAAAAGGTTCCAAAGTGAAAGCTGTCAAATTCCTGCAGCCTGTTTGGATCTAATAAATGCTCTTTTGAATCAACACTGTATTTGATATTTATTTTTGTCTTCATTCTATCTTTGACTCACAGACTTGAATATTTAGCTTTCCCATCATCCTGTTAAAGCTGTTCTAATTTTCATGTGTTTGGTTCATTCTCATTATAAATGTTGGAAAAGAGCTTTTTAATGTTTAGTCGGTGCTGATGTCTTTTCTAGATGGGGGTGGGCAGAACAGATGAGTGCTCCTCCCTCCTGATTCAGAGGAGAACAGCTGAAAGGAGGGAGTGGAAATGGGAAAAGTTCTCTGCACGTTTCTCCTTTCCAAGAACAGAGAAACACGACTCCATGAACAGCAGAAGCGAAAGAGTCTGTAAACATGCCCAAAGCTGCAGCACCAATTGCAGAAAGATGGTTTCCCACAAGTTCCTTGTTTGAAATTTCCTCCAAGATTCCTGCTAAATTAGTTGCAGGAAGCATTTTTCTGCATTCATCCGAGCTCAAGACTTCCTCGATCAGCAGATGAATCATCATCTCATGCATTCTTTAGAATGTCATGTTCTTGTGCTTCCAAACTGCAGAAATGTTTTTTAGGTCACTGACCACTTCCCCAAAATGCATATAATCTAAAAATGGTGGGATTGTCAAATACATAGTCTCCAAATCAGAGACATTCTTCCCATTGCTTTCCATTTTGCTGCACAGAAGTCCTGCCTGAGAAAAGGAACTTTCAGAGTTGTTCCTAGTGTGCAGAGTTCATAAAATTCCATACAAAAACTGCTGCATCCCTGACTACACCAGATCCAGTTGCTGTTTCAACTGAAGGATCAGGGAGGAAACATGTTAAGTTGAAGTTTGTGTCCAGAATGTTAGTGTCAGAAAATGCCTCAATCATTTGATTGAAGCTGTTTGCATGCTGTAGAATCAAGGTTACTTCAGGCGTTACATGCTGAGGGTTTTACAAGATGTCCTCTGGCTAAAAGAGAATCATGATCACACTCTGATGAATGCTGTGCATCTCTGATTATTTCAGGCTCAGAGGTCTGACATTCATTGACTTCAGAGAGATTCACAAGAACTGCATAGCTTGGATCATCACAATTTGGTCCAAAATCCCAAACATCTAATTTAAACTGGGATTCCAGCCCTTTGCTAGTTTTCCTCCTGGAAAAAAAATCCTGCCTTTCTGTCAAGTATATTCTCCTAAACACTAAAGTAAAGACCACACCAACAACCAAGTGTTTCGTATGCGTAAAGGAGAGACAATAATAGTGGGAAGATGCCACCATCCTTTCTCTCCTGCTGCCATTTATTGAAAATTCTAGTTAGAGGTTACAACATTCAAACAAAGAAAGAGTTGAAAAGTCCATTAAGAGTGTCTTATAATCAACCTTTTGGGGAATGTTTTCAGTTCCAACAGCACCCTTCCTTATCTGCTGGGGAAAGTGTCGTAAAACCCCTTATCCTGGTGTGGGGAAGGAAGCAGGCGATAAAACACAGAACTGTTGCAGAGGTAAAAAAGGTCATCTATAAACTATAGCTTGAGCTAACATTTAAATAAACATTTAAACAATGATAAAACTATAGAATTTCGTCCTTATCATTTTCTTTCCTTTAGGATCTCAATTAAACCTGTTTGAATGTTGACTTTCACTTTCCTCACAGTTTCTTCTAATCTGTTTGGATCTACTTCCTGATTGCTTGACTGTTTCTGGCATTTTCTGGATTCTGATCACCTTTCCTTCTAAGTTTCAGCTTTTGTCTACATTTCTCAAAAAGAGCATTTTTTTCTTTCGATGACGCCGTCTGCAAACGTTTCCTAAAGCAACTCCATCTCCATATGATGGAAGATGATCTGCAAGTCCAGCATTCTCCATGAGCAGCAAAGGACAAGAGTTGATCCAGGTCAGGGTTTGAGTTCAGGACTCGGATCAGTTTGATACCAACTCCACTGGTGCCACTTTCCTCAAATCTGGGATTCACTTCAAATACTCCAAAAATTCAGGAGGTCTGATGATTCTGCTCCCATCACGCATCTGGAGAAAACAGCGTTACATTTAGTCATTTTCAGACACTTTTCAGGCAATATGGGTTAAGAGTCTCGCCCAAAAATACAATAGCTGTTAAAACTGGAATTTGAACCTGTAAAATGTAGAGTGTTCCTTTACTCAATGTGTTCTGGTAAAGTTAGAATGTATGATTCAATGCCTGTTCATCCCATAGATACATGTTATCACAGTGTTTTACAGTAATCTGATGACAGTCATGAGACTGTGGTTCTGCTGCTGAGCTGAAAATGTGCAATTTTTGTAAACAAGTATGGCGGACTCCCTGATCTGAAGAGCATGCGCTAGAAAGTTTCTGTTCTGACAAAACGTGCTGATTATGCACAAAAGTAAAGGGTCTCTGCATTTCTACATCACACTAAGAGGACACGGACACAGTACCGTTCCCTCCATTCCTGTAAGAATCCTCAGTAATTCACTTACAAATCGCTCAGACACTGCTGAGCCAAAGGAGTTTTTGCTGCAATATTGTTATATAAAAAAAAAGCTAAAAACAAAGTAGTAGCAAATGAAGGCAAATTCATAATTGAGTTGCAGTTTTCGTGTCAGTAACTTTTCAGCTCTTCACATTAATAAAACAAATATATCGCAGCAACATTTCTTTTGACGCGAGTGACAAGTGTTAGCTAGTACGAACGTTTTTTGTTGTCCTTAATATTTTGTTGTACAAAAGAAAACCTTTAGAACAAGACATTCAGACATTCATGAGTTCCAGGTGTTGGTGTAGAGGTTTGGAAACATCTTTTATGGATAAACTGACATCCCTTACATTTTTTAATGTTATTTTACTGACTTTTATTGTGATTTCTATGATTCCGCTCCAATTCGTAGAGTTATTGCTGTTCCCAAACTGTCCACTTGGTGGCAGCGTAGCGCTCAGCTGTATGGAGTGGATGTGCACCAGAGGAAGGAGAAATCCTGCAGTTGAAATGCTCCCAGCAGCTCAACACGTGTTCTGTGTCTCTATGCCAAATGACAGAACACATGAACTCTGAGCTGCAGCTTAGAGGAGCAACATTCTGCTCAGTATAGGATGGAAACACAGGTAAAGGACAGATGTTCAATCACCTGCTCCATATGGAGTCACAATCGGTTGGTGTTGCTTTCAAACCATTAGGTTTATTCAAGTTTCCCAAAGTTGATATTTAACTTTGTTCCACTGAATATTTCTAAAGTCATAGAAATAAAGTCAAACTCATCTGATTTTGGGAATGTTTTTTCTTTTCTTGTCATTTTCAAATGTGTTCAGTTCAGAATGGAGACCTTAACGTAACATTGGAATGGATTGTTCTGGAAGTTTAGTGGAGCTCTATTAGTGACTTTGCACAGACTTGATTTGATTTCTCAAATCTAAAAGTCACTGTTGGTCTAGAGAACCAGGTCTAACGTATGTCCTCGTTCATGCGTGGGTCCAAAAACACACTGCACCAAATTAAAAGATTTGGGGAAAATAGATCAACCAAATCCTGTCTGGGAAATGGAAGAGGAGCATGTCACATAGATCCAGATCCACTTCAAAGCTTTTCATCTGAACGTGACAAATGACTCCAGAACACCTGAGTGAGTCCATTTTTAGATCTTTACAAACACTGGAGGACTTAGCAGTTTGGGGCCCAGGAGAACAACAGCATGGGGCCTCTACAGCAGTTGAATTCTGGTTTTGAAGTCCTTACCTCGGGTAAGACGTCACATAACTTCCTTACTCGCCCACTTTAAGATAGCATGAATGTCAACAATCCAAGTGTTTTGATAAGCATTTCAAAACTGAAATCACATTGAAATGTTCAAGAAATGTGTTTTATTAACATTATTTTGACTCTGAAAAAATCCTTCAATGGATTGAAAGTGTTCATTTATGAATCCCTCACTTCCTATAGAAACAATGACAATCATCTGTCTTTTCTTTCATATGTCAGGCTTTACTAAAGAAGACAAAAGAAATCTAAATACTTGAATGAAGGAACAAAACAGTAGTCTATCCACATGGAGTGGCATCAATTGAAAACAAAAAGACATATTTTCCTGTTCCTCTCTTTCCATTTCCTCTCCTTGTCTGTCCTCTTTCTCATTCTTGACTTTCTTTATCTTCCTTTTCAGTTCATTTGATCTGTTTTTCTTTTTCCTTTGTTGTCTGTCTTCCAGCACTTTAGGAAGTATGACAACGCATTTCCTGCTTTCTCTTAACCTCTTTTTACAGCCACTCAGAAAACTCTGCTTCATTTGATCACTTTTTCAAAAACCTCTTCAGATCATCATCTAAACTCTCCAGTGTTTCTAGATAGTTCTGGAGTTCCAGGCCAGACGTCATTGAAAAATCACCAGACCAAGAAAAAACAGGCTAAAAAGATTCATCAGTGATGGATTCAGAATGAACCATTATTTATTACTTCCTGATTTGATTGAAAGTCCAACTTTGACACATTTTTCAACCATAATAAAAGTGATTTGATGAAATAAAACTGTTCTTGTGAATGACATTTTATCAGAGTATTAATAAAACATTAGGAACCAAATCAAATATCACCTGAGATTCATCCAAAAAGTATTTGTTCTTGAGAATTTTCTGCAACAGCAACAGTCAGAATTCTCCCATAAATGTATCCATGTTTTATCAAACAAATTAGCTTTTATTTTTAGAATAATCTCACAAAAAGCTCAGTTGTTTTGCTGCTTTTTTCATTCTGTCTTTTCAGAGCAGCTTCACGTCAGATCTGAACACTAAATAAACCACAGACAAATGTGAAATAAATTACCAATCAATAGAAAAGGAGGACATGTAATAATAATGTCAACAAATAAATGGTAAATGTTGTTTACTTGTCCAGCAATTTCCTTCCTTCCTTAAAGGCCCAAAGCGCTTTACAGTCACATTCACACAATCACACACTGATGGCGGCTCCGCTGCTGAACACTGGCGCCAACCTTCCACCAGAGGCCATGTGGGGTTCAGTGTCTGACCCAAAGACACTTCAACACATGGACGGGTAAGGACTGGAATCGAACCTGCAATCTTCAGATCAGAGGTCGACCGCCCTGCTGCTGCACCATCCAATAAAGCATTCTATTATTAACATACGCTGAGTAAACTAAAGGGACAATCAAACCCACTTCACATGTGATTGTGTAATCTCTGTGCAGCAGAGCTCGCTGCCTCGTGCTGAAACTGAACAGGAAATACCCAAAATACAGCGATTTGTCAGGAAGAAAGATTAGAATCAAATATATAAATTGTATTTATGGAACTCGACCGTACCGTCCTGGTTGAAATGTTTCAAAAAGGAACTACAAGATGCCAAAACCAGACCCAATTATTTCCACCCCCCCTAAATCTTTTTTATGTAAATGAAGTCAGAAATAAAAACAGCCCAAATGAGCTGGAAATCGCCCAATCTGGCAACCCTGCCTCTGCTCTGAACTCCTGAGTCTCTGGGCTTGTTGTTCACTGGAATATACCATTGCTGCAGAGAGACGGGGGAGGACGAAACACTTTCCCATGATAAGTCTTAAGTCATTTCAGTGATTTGGGGTGTTTTTTGGCAGATTGAATAATGATGGGCATCATATTTAATTCAGACTCTTTATTGAGCGTTCAGCTGGGGGCCACAGATTGTTGGAGCCTCAGGCGATCGCCTACCTTTGCCTAATGGTAAACTAAGTCCGCCGCTGTTCATATATAATAATAATCTGTCAAACCAAACAAAGCAAACGGAGCTTCAGCTGCAGTTTCCACACTTGTAATGTGCTCTTTTCACCAGCAGGGGCTTTAAATGCACCTTTAAAAAATGGTCATTTGTCCTGAAATCTGAAAGAATCTCATGAAAATGATGACATGAACCAATGGAAGTAAAAGTGATGTCACATCCATTCATGTTTTCGGAAGAACTGATATAAATATGATCTCTTTATATAAATATGATCTACATTTATTTGATGTTTAATTTTTACTTTTTAGGGCTTGATTCTTTTTCACTTTTTATTGTTGTTAATGGATGAAATTAAGTTTTACATAAAGTATTAGAAATTAAAATATCACCAAGATAATGATTTGAAGTGATGGTTTGGTTCTGATTTTCAGAATAATGTTTATAAATTGTAAAATAGAACAACATAGGAGTTTGAGAAAACAGTTTTCTGCTTTATTTCTCATCCTTGCTGATAATTTATTATTTCATTTTACTCTGAAATACATGCAGATATTAAATTACATTTAAAAGTTAACCTTTTTTAAATAGAATTGAGAGAAGTGATGGATTTGTGACAAAGAACTGTTTTCCTTCACATGTTCTTTGCATTGATTCTACTCCTCAACAAAACCCGGGTTGTTTCCGGGAAGATTTCCATTTCCTTTAGAAATCCAAACCAGCAAGATGGTTCCAATAGTGGAAGAATCCAAAACTGTGACGGTAAATGTCTCCACCAGATGTCTCTGTTCTTTGTTGGACTAAAGTCTTGAAAATGTCCATGTTTTTTGTCCAATCAGAACTCAAAGCTCCAGAGTTGCTTCTGCTTTTCTCTCCTCCCTGTTTCTCCATCTCAGCTTCTTCTTCCTCCAGTAAATCTGTGAACTTTTCTGTTCTTCAAGAGGCTTTTCTAATGTCAGACGTGGTTCATGAAGAAGTTCAGGAGTGTGAAAAAGTGGGACTCTGAGAGGACAGCAGACATGTGTCTCCTTCACAAACAAACTCCGTCTTGGAGCTCAAACTCTCACAGATCAGACGCTTCTTCTAGTCGTCCTCCAGGTTTGCTCACATCTCAGGAGGATCTTCTTCTTCTTCACAGATCTTCTCCGTGGTTGATGGAAACTGGGATTCCATGGATGGAGAAAGGAGGAGAAGCTGCAGCTGCTGCAGAATCCGTGCTGTGATCCTAGAACCTCCAACAGACTCTCAGCTGATGAAACGGCCCTCTTTAGCAGAGAGCAGAACGTTGATCTGATCTGTTGGAACACACTCCATCCTGAAGCTTCACTGCTGAGTTCCTGTCCACCAGGGGGCAGCACTCCTTCATTCCTGCAGCTTCTGAAGAATCTGCAGCCGTTAAAACACACCCTGTTACTGAGGAACAAAGACGTCCTTCAGGAATGTGGTTCTGCTGCAGAACGTTCTTCAAACCAAAGCAGAGAAAAAGTCCCAAAGATCATCTGGAAGATCCACATTCTTTCAGTCAGAGCTGCTCTCAGTATTAGACTCTTGTTCCAAACAGTTTGAATGTTGTCATGAAGGATCTGCTTCTGTCAGCTGTAATGAGGTCAGAGGTCAGAGCAGAACTTTCAGTCAACTATGTGATAAAAAAGACGAGAAAATTCATGTAAAAACTCAAAATGTTCCATCAAACCAACAATGTTAATGTTTGCAGATCAATTCATGAAATCTGATGATGTGTTTGAAAAGTTGAAAGTTTGAAACTGAAAAGTGTTTAAAAGAATCCAGATGACGAGGAAGACAGACGAGAACGAAAGAAACAGAAAACGGACTCAGGAGGTCGAAGAAGGTCAGCAGGTTTGAGGTGGAGAACAGAGTCAAGATTCTTTCAGAGAAAACAGAGATTTGTATGTTTGTGAAGATCACTTTTTCTCTTTTTCTGGACTTTCTAAACTTCCTGCTTTGATAACAGAGTCAAACTAAAGTGTGTTTCTGCTTCCTCACATCTTTATCCACTGTTGAAATCTGTCAGATTTTCTTGGTTGCTCTGACAGATATAGAGGATCCACCTTCTTTCAGTTTCACGTTTGTTTTGCTGATCAAATTTCTTCCTCAAACTGCTTGTTTTGACTTGTTCACACAGACTTCAGTCTGATTCTTTCTGAGCTTTTGTTCAGGGGACAACAATCTAAGTCCTAAAACCATTATGATAAGAATTTAAAAATATTCCTATAAGAATCCAGTAGAATCTCTAATCAAACCAATGACTCTGCATCACCAAACTCATTTGTTCTTCAGTCGTTTTCCTTCAGTTTTAGGATCTTTCTCTAAAGTTGTGATTCTAAAATCTGGAAAGAAAAAGCTTCTCAGTTTTATTTTTCTGATCTGCATGTGAACAAACTCTGTTCCTCTGAGTCTGACTGATGATCATTTACAGGAACTGGAGGAGCTGTTTCCAGGAAATAGTCAGCCCCCTCCCTGCAGCTCCATCAGGAGTTCTGCTTCTGGATGCCGGCTCCTCCGCTGCCAAACACTGGTGCCAAGATACTGCATATACCCGCCAAATGCAAGTAAATCTTCAATATGGCGGGTAGGGAACATTGTCATTCGCCAGTTTGCAGATTTCTTTTTTCTGTCAGGTGACTCTTCCGGTTTGTCACAAAAACTCAGACAAATCAAGACGCTTGTTTGAAACGTTTGCGTCTGACAAAGCTGCTGCGGTGCTGAGGTGTGTCTCTGCTCCTTAAGGGGAACGGAGCTCCTTTTTTGAACCTTTGAGTGGGACTGAGACTGACTTTTTGTTCTTTTTATTATTTATTTTGTTCTGTCATTTTGAAACATTGAGGAGTTAAAATTCATTTCTATTCATTCATTCATTTCTAATATTAGTGAATCAAACCTCATAAATAAACAGTTTATTGTTCTTCACATTTCTTGGTGTTCTTTGAGCCTACGTTCAGTACCAGTAAAATACTCAAGTTCTTTTAAAATGGGATACTTTAATACTTCTACTCAAGTATTATTGGTTGAAGAGGCAGGTGAAGCAGTACCTCACCTGTCATCATCCTCACCTGCCATTATGAGATGTATAGCCTTCTAATAATACAATAAATGTGTCCACTATGTCCCAAATAAACAGTTTCTACGTTTGATTCTTATAATTGTAATAATTATCCCTAAAATCGCTGTATTTAGCATATTTCCTGTTCAGTTTCAGCTCAGGCTGTGAGTCATAGCAGGAACCCCATATTAACTGGGTTGGTTGTGCCTGTCACCATCTGATCTGTAACACACTTATAGTTTACTCAGTGGTAATAATGTCACGGTTTAATCATTTTTACAAATTATCCATACGTTTATATTCTATTCCATTTAATAGTTCGTGTATTTCATGTTTGTCTGTTGTTTATTTAGTGTTCAGATCTTTCATTGGTGCTCCTCTTTTGGTGTAGTGTAATGTTTTGTGCCTTAATTCGAGTATTTTTGTTTCTTTTGCCTTCTTTAGTAAAACTTGACAAACTAAACTAAAAACAGAAGATTGTTGTTTTTTTTTCCTACTGGAAATTGAGTGGAAAACAAATGAGTTCATTGAAAAAAATCGATGTATTTTTCCAAGAAGATTCCTGACATTGATTCTGTCTATTAGTGGACCAATGAAGAACGTATTTGATGCTTTAGCCTTGGTAAGAAATAAAAAGAAAATATATTACAGTAAAACGACCACTGCAGAGGCCCCCAAACTGCTAAGTCTTCCACTGTCTGTTGTTGGAACCACAGACTGTAATTAAAGATGGACGAAGCAGGAGTGACGTCACTCAATGTAAAACGCCTTACCTCCAGTCCACGCCACTTCTAATCATTTGATGATGAAACTCTGACATGATCTAAAACATTAAAAACAAACAATGACTTGAACTAAACTGAAAAAAAACTGTTTTTTTTTCTTCAAACTGAACTAAATCAACCTCCATCCAACAGATAACAACACAAAGCTTCACACCACACAATGACGTCTAAAGAAATCCTTCTGTCACATCTGTAGACAAGATTGCTGAGAAAGATTCGGATTTGAAGACACAGTAGGTTCTGTTCTAGAAAACAGATTCAAACTCAGTTTTTGGCTTCAGAACATTTAAACTCACTCTGTTTCCATGGCAACAAACTCCTAGTTTTTGTCTTTGAACCACTGATTCTTCACAAGTTTTCAAACTCACAGTTTCAATTTTCTGTTCACATAATTCATGCTGAAGCAACAGTGAAAGTCCTTGGTTTTTGGGGTTCTGGTGGTGACGGTTACAGACATGCTGTGTTGTTGTTGTGAGTCTTTAACAATCTACACAACATGGACAGAGATCAAGACTTTGTAGTTTCAGGCTAACTTTGATCGTGTGTCTTGGACATGTGGGGTAAAGAGCTGGTCAGTACCTGGTGGTGGGTTGGATTCACTGATGGGGAAGTCACACTCACATCACACTCCTCAGCCTTCTTGGGAAAGTCTATGCCAGGATACTGGAGACGAGAATCCGCCCAATTGTCAAAACTTCAAATTCAAGAACAGTGCGGTTGTTGTCCTAGTCGTGGAAAAGTGGACCGCATCCCCTGTGGTGTCCAGTGGAGGAAGCTCTGAGAGTATGGGGTCCGGGGAGCCTTACTGAGGACTGTCCGGTCTCTGAATGACCAGAGCAGGAGCTTGGTTCACACAGCCAGCAGTAAGTTACTCCCACATTTCTTGACATGTCTCAACTTGGTTGAAGAACAGTCATAGAGTCATGTAGTTACCTGTAAAGCAGAGAGTCTTTCAGGTTTCTGATAACAGGAAACAGACTAACACAACACGCACATTCAGGGGCTGGAGCTCTGTTCAGGTGTTTCTAAATCAGGAACTGAAGAAGTTGAGAGTTTTCCTTTGTGTCATAGAAGAGAGAGAAAGACGAGAGAGAGACTCCAAATTTCTTCTCTTCTTCAAAGTGAGTCTTTGTGTTTTCTGTTGTCTTCTCTACTTATAATGGTGGCAGTGGCGTGTCTGTGTTAAGGTCGTAATAAATATCCCACTACTCTGATATTTGTAATCTGTCCCTGAAAGTTTGAGTACAAATATTTGGGACATTCAAGATCGTTGATTTCTGATCTTTATAAACATAGTACAGTGTAGTAAAACTACAAATCAGGAACAATGTAATTATTGCTCTGAAATACAGAATAATGTTGGGTTTTAAGTATATAAACTAAACAAACTGAGTGAGCTACTGTCACTGGCAGTAATTTTCAAAGTAAAGTGTCAGTGAATCTTCTCATTTATAAAGTAAAATACTGGTGAAACAATTATTATTATTTTTATTAATATTGCTGTTTGCACCATGGGATGATAAGAAGGACAATTCTGTGCTGTGTATCATGTGTACTTAGAATATTTGACAGTAAAACTGACTTGACTAAAACTTTTGAATATTTTTGTAGATAAAAAATAAACTGAGACTGAAGTTCAGCTTACTGAAAAGCCTGAAAAAAATATTTTGTTTTAACTACAGTCGACCATTTCAAATAAAACTATATTAAATATGTATTTAAGAATATTATAAAAATCTTGTGATCAATAATGTGACGTTATGTGACTGTCTGTTTGGAACGTGATAAAGTTGTTACAGAACGCGTCTGTAAAATGTTCGTGTAAAGTTTTGGGAGGTTTTTTTTGGTATTTTTGCTATTGATGGAAAAAAATCACTTTGTAAAACATATTTTCTGTTATCATTTTACAGTCTTTGAGTTTAACTATCAGTCAATCTGACATCTTCAAGCTCCGCCCCTCTTCCCAACTGCCTTCAGGTGGTGTCATGTTTCTTGTTGAACATTTTCTGTGTTTTTAGTTCAGGAAATTCTCATATTTCTGATTCTCAGCTACTTTCTGTTTAGAGGTTCTTTTTAGATCTGATCCCAGAAGCTTCATCAGTGATCCAGAACTCTCTTCATCAAATCACTGAATCAGAGTCCAGAGATGCTCGGCCTGCAGGCGTCTACTCATTTCTACATCTCAATTTCTTTCTTTTCGTCTCATTCTTTGATTTCTGCCTGTTTTTCTGGATGGGCTTTATGTTTCCTGAATTGTAGAAACAGGAAGTTTGTTCTTTCTTTACCAAAGTGACTGAAATGTTGCTCCATCATGGAGTGTTTGCTGCTGCAGCTCCATGTCTCCATCTGGTGGAGGGAGAGCAGAAGTGCAGCAGCTGATGTTCAGCAGCTTCCTCTGATGATGATGAGGGTTTCCTCTGCAGATGAAGGTGTGTGTGAGCTGATGTGGATCCAGTGAATCCAGCAGCATGGATCAGTGTGAGGACACACAGGAGGGAGCCCCTCCCTCTAAAAAAAGGAGAGATGGTAACCATGACAACCAGAGCAAAGCTCAGAGGTGAGATGAACATCTCCAACTGTCCAGGACTCTTCTCCATGTCAGAGCTCAGCACTCACACCAGCAACCTTCATTCTTCACAGGAACCAACCTGGATCTGGATCTGGATCTGGATCCAGCTGTGTGTCCTTCAGGAGTGACGCATCAAAAGATAGTCCAGACTTCAAATCCATGCGTCCATCAGTGGAACAGTAAGTGTTTGTCAGAGTGAAAGGAGGCTGGATAATAGTTCAGATGATCAATAGTTTCAGATGAATGACTTGAGTTCTGGTTCAGTTCTTGATCTCTCTGATCAGACTCACTTGGAGCATCATGTGTGATGAGATCTTTTCAGTTGAGTCTTCTGAGAGTCTCTCTGAGAGCAGAGATGTTGGAGAAGAAAACATGTTGATGCTGACTCTGACAGCAGCTCCAGTCTAATCAGAAGGATCACTGCAGACTCCTAGGATTCACATTTTCATGGCTTTCCAAACATCAGATTGTTCTAGTTTGACTTTCTGCTTTCAGAATTTCTACTTTTCTAAATGTAGAATTTGAATCCACTTTTCTAGAAAAAAGTCTTGTTTGACTCTCAGAAAATGATCCAACATTTGAGCTCAAACTCTAAACTGTTGATCCAAACATGTCATGTTATTCCAGACTAAACAGCACAGTCTGTGTTCATGTCAAAGTCCATCAGCTGTTCATGAAGAAGCAGATCCTCCAACACTCTGATGTGTTTGCAGAGGTCAACAGGTCACACAGAGAGTCCAGTCTGCAGCATCCAGCTGTGGCTCCATGAAGAGCGACCGGTCCAAGCATCTTCCTCTAAACTTCAGAACTGAACCAGGACCTTCAGACTCACAGTAAGAAGCAGTTTCTAGTGAACAAAGCAGAGTTCAGCTCTCAGCAGGAACAACAATGTTCTCATCAAGAACATCAGCTGATCCATCAGGAAGGTCAACCATCTGCTGTGACCGCTTTAGGTCTGAGAGGAAAGAAAAGAGTTGGACAACTCTTGAGGACACAAAGCTCAGTCTGTGAGGATGAAGCAAACAGCTGAACTTTTCTCTGAGCTCAGTCCAGACATGAGCTCCAAACACAGCTAACGCATCATTTAGACCTTCAGATTGACTAGATCTGCTCTGTTTTCAAACTCCAGACACATTTGCTCCCATTTAGCACAGTCTGGATCACACAATCCAGAAGAAGATCAGAGAGGATCTGCTCTCTGATCAGAGTTAGTCTGGAACTTCCCACTGACTGCTTTGATTGTTGTTCACTAACGTTTCTTCTTGGTGTCCACAGAGAGAAGAAGAGGAGCGGACCCCAGTCTGCAGAAAGACCCAGAGCTGGTGAGTCAGAGCCTGATCATCTGCTGATGGATTCTTCTGCAAACATCTGCTGGGGTTGTGTTGAACACTCATGAAGGAGCTTTCTTCTCTGCTCTTTCAGCAGATGTTGGTCTGCAGGAGATCTTTGGAGAACATCAGATCAGTCTGAGGAGCAGAAGTGAACATGTGGCTGAAGGAAGTGAAGAAGCAGGAAGAGAAACGCTCCTCAACAGGGTCTACACTGAGCTCTACATCACAGAGGAACTGAGACCAGAGGGTCACAGCCAACATGAGGTGATGCAGCTTAAGACGACCACCAAGACCAACAAGCTCCATGACACTGCAATCAAGAACCCAGACATCTTCAAAGTCTTCCCTGACCAACACAGATCCATCCGAGTGGTTCTGACCAGCGGAGTTGCTGGAGCTGGAAAAAGCTTCTCAGTGCAGAAGTTCACTCTGGACTGGGCCGAGGGCTTGGAGAACCAAGACATCAGTGCTGTGGTTCCTCTTTCCTTCAGGGAGATGAACTTGATCAGAGATGAGCAGCACAGTCTTCTCTCTCTGATCCAGCTTTTCCATCCAACACTCCAGAAGATCCCAGCAGAACAGCTGTTTGTCTGGAAACTTCTGTTCATCTTTGATGGTCTGGATGAAAGCAGACTTTCTCTGGACTTCAACAACAGTCAGGTGGTGTCTGATGTCACACACAAGTCCTCAGTCAACGTGCTGCTCACTAACCTCATCCAGGGACGTCTGCTTCCCTCAGCTCTGGTCTGGATCACTTCCAGACCTGCAGCAGCCAATCAGATCCCTCCTTCATGTGTGGACAGACTGACAGAAGTACGAGGCTTCAATGATGCTCAGAAGGAGGAGTACTTCAGGAGGAGATTCCCAGATGAAGAGCTGTCCAGCAGAATCATCTCCCACATCAAGGGCTCCATGTCCCTCTACATCATGTGTGAAGTTCCAGTCTTCTGCTGGATCACTGCTGTGGTTCTGGAGAACATGCTGACCACAGAGCAGAGAGGAGAGCTGCCCACCACCCTGACTGACATGTACTCACACTTCCTGATGGTCCAGACAAAGAGGAAGAAGAACAAGTACCAGCAGGAACATCAGACAAGTCCACAAGAGCTGACAGAGACTGACAGGGAAGTTCTTCTGAAGCTGGGGAGGCTGGCATTAGAACATCTGGAGAAAGGAAACATCATGTTCTACCAAGAAGACCTGCAGCAGTGTGGTCTGGATGTCACAGAGGCCTCAGTGTACTCTGGAGTTTGTACTGAGATCTTCAGAAGAGAGTGTGAGATCTTCCACAAACCGGTCTACAGCTTTGTTCATCTGAGCGTTCAGGAGTTTCTGGCTGCAGTCTACATGTTCCACTGTTACTGCAACAGGAAGGAAAAGGTCATTGAGGACTTCCTGAAGAACAACATGGAGAACCCATCCCTGGATGAGTTTCTGAGTAGAGTCATGGAGAAATCCCTGCAGAGTCAAACTGGACACCTGGACCTGCTGGTTCGCTTCCTTCATGGTCTCTCTGTGGAGTCCAACCAGAGACTCTTAGGAGGCCTGCTGGGTCAGACAGAGAAGAATCCAGGAACCATCCAGAGAACCATCAACAACCTGAAGAAGATCAACAGTGAAGGAGTCTCTCCTGACAGAAGCATCAACATCTATCACTGTCTGATGGAGATGAAGGACCTCTCAGTTCATCAGGAGATCCAAGAGTTCCTGAAGTCAAAGAACAAATCAGAGAAGAAACTCTCAGAGATCCACTGCTCAGCTCTGGCCTACACTCTGCTGATGTCAGAGGAGGTTCTGGATGAACTAGACCTGAACCAGTACAACACATCAAATGAGGGTAAACGGAGACTGATCCCAGCTGTGAGGAACTGCAGAAAGTTCAGGTGAGTCCAGAAGTGATTGTGGTGATAAATCAGATCAGTGTTCAGATCTTCAACATTCATCTTCTAGCATTTGTGGTCACACATTTCAATCTAACACAAGCATTAGAAGAATCAACACAGAGCAGCATTTAGATTGGATTTCTGGAATCAAGTCCAACTCTCCAGACCTTCCTGATTCTGGAAAAAAGCTAACTGCCCCTAAACCTTCTTACTGATGGCTCCACTCAGAGCTGCAGCTGGAGACTACTTTAGTGATCACCTATTCTGTTCAGTTTTCCATTTAGACTTCAGTCTAATCAGATGACAAAGAATGAAAGGTTTGAAAATGATTGGAAATCAGAAGATGAAAGAAGAACATCTGTTCTTAGACAGGAGAAGATGCAGATGTTCTTCTTGAAACTGAAACAAAGATGAAGTCAGCAGCCGTCTGCAGAGTTTGATTGGATTTCACCTTTAAAGCCAAAAGAAGAAGAATGCTGAGTCATCATTCCACAGAGAAGTGCAGCAGAGAAGTGAAGAAACACTTTCATGTCAGTCAGCTGCTAACACAACGTGCTGTTTCCATGACAACAACACCAACAGCTTCAAGAAAGCATCAAGCCAAGATTTACAAAAGCTCTTTCAGAATAGAAACAGTCACTTTAGCCTCTTTCTACCAAGAAGACCTTCTGGAAAGTTCTGCCTGAAGGTTGGTGCTGCTGTGGTTCTGTTCATGATGGGAGACGTGGATCTGAGAAGGAAACTGGATCCAAAGTTCTGCAGCAGAACAGGAAGATGAACTGTTGTTGTTTACAGCTTCAGAGCTGAAAATAGAAACAATCAAAACATGAAATGAAAACAGAAAACTCTCAGCAGAAAACTGGATCAGAAGCAACATTTCAAACCGTCAACATTCAACCATCATGATGGTCAGAGTGACAGCTGTCAGTCTCTGTGATCCAGATGTTCTACTGTGAACTTTGTGCTTCAGACCAGACCTCAGATCACTGACAGACTGAGGACAGCATGAAGCTCCATGGAGCTCCACCTTCTCTCCTCCAGCTGCAGATGATGAAGGTCTGAGAGAGACTGATGAGGAGGACTGTTTCATGATGAAGATGAAGCTCTGATGAAGAGACAAATGTCCAACTGGAACTTCATCACAACCTAAATTCATCAGAAGATCACCTGTTTCTGTCTTTCTTTCTCTTCACAGAATTACAGAATATTCTGGACTCTCAGAGACTCACTATGAAATTGTGGCCTCAGCTCTGAAGTCCAACCCGTCCCACCTGACAGAACTGGACCTGAGTGAGAACAACCTGAAGGATTCATTCATGAAGGTTCTGTGTTCTGGACTGGAGAGTCCAAACTGCAGACTGCAGACTCTGAGGTCAGAACATTGAAGCTGCTGGTTGGTTCATTTCTACATTTGTAGTTCTTCACTGAAGCTGAAAGGTTTGGATTCAAAGATGTTCTGGATTTTCCAGAAACTGAACATCTTTGATTCTTTGAAGAGTCTGCAGTGGAAGAAAACAGTTGTTTAGCTTTTCTTTCTAACAAAGACGTTTCCATGGCAACCAAAGGTTCAGCTGTTCAAACATTTGACAGATTTCTGAGATTGAAGAGTCAGAAAACAAACAAGAACTCAAACTAATGACAGACTAGTCATCCTGATCAAACCTGCTGAAAGCTGACCAAGGTCAAAGTTCAAATCAGAGCATGTGAGCATGCACGTACGTGCACACACAGACCAGTGTGAGTGCAGACTAGAGAGGAAAAGCAGAGAAAGAAGGAGAGTTTTGGTGCAGAGAAATGAAAGAATGGAGTCAACCTGCAGAGACAGATCTGCAGCTGTCATAGAGGAGTCCCACACTCTTCAGTCAGGACATGGATTCTCCTTCCTGCTTCATACTGGGACAAGGACAGCAGTCCATGAAAGCTTCTGGTCCAGCTGGACCGGCAGCTCCACTGAGCTGTGATGGAAACGTCCTGAGAGCCTCACAGAGGAAGTTTGTGGTCAGTTTGGAGCTTTGGCAGACGTCCACTAGATTAGAGTCAGTCAGACGGCTGAAGCTTCATGTTGGAGTCAGCTGAAGTCAGGAAGTCATTTCTGACAGTGGACTTGTGTTCAGAAGAAGCCACTTCACAGTCAGTCCTGACAGCAGAACCATCAGAACTCTGCAGTCTGACTGTTAGACACATTCATACACAGAGATGCTGAGCTGCACATTCAACACCTGAACACACCTGATCCACTTCACAGCGTTCACACACTTTTCTGTCTGTCTTCAGGTTGAAGGACTGAAGAAATGGTTAGCTTGATATGAGCTGCTCATGACATCATCATCATATTCACGCTACAACAAGCACTTTGGACAAAAGTCATTTGGAAGATTTTCTAATGGAGAAATGAATCCATTTGATCCCAAATGTTCAATAGTTCTGAAGATACTAAAGCTTCATTCACCAAACGTTCTCACGTGACTAATGATCTCCTATTTTACTAGTTCATAGTTCACTATTGTTTCTAGTTGAACTATTTTGACTTGAGTGTTGAGGCGACTTCACACAAATGTTCTGTTGAAGTGTTCAATGAGAAAAGAAGATTCAAATCAAAGATCAAAGTGACTTTGTTCAAATTCAAATTGATTTCAACAAAATCATGATCATGAAAAAGTTTCAGATGTCACTGACTTCACTGTTTAGCAGTTGAATTGAGTTTGGTCCAAAACTCTTTGTCCTGAATAGTAATGATATGAATCTGCAGCTGAAGGCAACAAGTTGTGGTGTCTGTGCAGAGTGTGTGGCGTCTGTGGCGATCAGTGAACCTTTGTGTTGAACTCTTTGATTGGAAATGGTCATGAGTGAGTCCTGTTCTTGACCAACAGTTTTCCTCATGATTTGAAGGATTCTGTTCGTTGTGTTCCCATTACTGAGACTGAGGGAACCAAACCAATGTGGAATGAAAGGATGGATTCAATGAAGCATTTAGAAAAAGATACAAGAAGACACCTGGATGTTGTCTTTTATGTTTATCAAACAAATCCAAGCACTTTGTCATCAATAAATATTCTGTAACAAAGATAAGTTGAAAGTGAGATGAAACACAACGCACCTGAAAACATTTGTGTTAAAAACGCAAACATATTTTTAGAAGGCAAAAAAAAGTTTTTGAAAGTAAATATTAAATATTTTCATTTGCAAAGTATGAAGATTTGTTCTTAAAACTTTACATTTTGTTTGCAATTTAAAAATATTGATTTTTAAACTGTGAATTTTCTTGTAAAACGGTGTCACAAAAATCACTCCATAAACCTCCAGCTGCATCTCTGCTCATGAAAAAACTTTTCTGTCTGATTTCAGGTTGATGTACTGCAGTTTGTCAGAGATCAGCTGTGAAGCTCTGAGTTCAGCTCTGAAGAAAAATCCGTCTAATCTGACAGAACTGGACCTGAGCTACAACAAACTGCAGGATTCAGGAGTTCTTCATCTGTGTGGTTTTCTGGAGAGTCCAGACTGCAGACTGCAGACTCTGAGGTCAGACTCCATGTTTCAGTTGTGTTCACATCAATATGATGAGAAAGTTGTGTTGACACTAAACTGCAGACATGAGGCTGATGTTCTCCTGCTGCATGCTGACCATCTTCATGCTGAAGGCTGTTTTCTTCTTCTGAGCTTTAGTCCATTCACTGTGGCAGAAGATCTCATGTTCGAATGTTTCTTTCCATCTTCGTCTTCATTTCTAATGTCAGCTTCCTTCAGGACTGATCTTTTCTTTTCCACAAAGGTCTGCAGATGTTTCCTCTTCTTCATCCTCTTCACTGCAGATGTTTCCTCTTCTTCATCCTCTTCACTGCAGATGGAAGGAAAGCTCCTTCCTGAAGATCAAACTGATCTGATCTGGATGAAGGTTGACGTTTTCTGGAGGTTCAGACTAATTCCAATTGTCATGTCAAATGCGTTTTTATAAAAGCTAATGTAGTTAAAAAAAATGTAAAAAGGGGAAAAAAAAAAAAAAACATTAAAACAATTGGATTTGGATGTGGCACGCCAGGTGAGCACCGATCATGCACGGCACTAGTAAAAGCTGTCAAAATCAACAAGACAGAACCTTGAAATGAGGGGTTTTCTATAGAGGTGATCTAACTGTAAACGTTGTTTATTTTAATGATTAAGTACTATTTCATAATAATTTATTTTCTTTTCTCCTTACCTATTCTTAATTTTCCTCTTTTTTTAATAAGTCACAATATCACGATCTCTTTTTGTTTATTGGTTGTTCAAGTGAAGTAGGTTTGGAAGAATCCCAACTTTTGAGAGGTGTATGTGATTGAATATATCCAGTCTCTCTTTTTGTGTGTTGTTCAAACTAGTGCTGTCATGCGATACATGTTTGTACGATTCATAAATGTGACCTGAAATGTATTGATCTAATTAATTGATTTTATTGCATAACCTAATAATTTCTGAAAAAAAGCCATATTCTGAGGTATATTCATTTATATTTGTGAAATTGTGTCACACTTGAAAGATAAAAATACTTTTGTTTTCAATTTAGAACAATATAAAAACATCAGGTCGAGAGGGTTCTAATTACAAACATCCAAACACAGTAGGAACACTTTTCTGAGCGGCCCAAACAATATTGACGATGAACTTCTTATTAACGTCTTTTTCCACTGCACAGTAGAAATGACAAGAGATCATAGTTTCCTTTAATCTGTTACGTGAATTTGATCATTTGAAGACTGAGATGCAGCAGAAAAGAAAGATAGATCAGAATATAGGAAGGAGGAATGAAACACAAAGACGTGACACCGGAACTATTTAGATTTTGGACCTTGTTTCTTTAAAACAAACTTTTGCTTTATCATCTGGACAAAAACATGTGGAAAAAGGTGAACTTTCGATCGCTTTCATCAGTGGAGAGAGTAGAGCTGAGTCATTGCACGTGTTGGAACTGCTAACACGACAACACAAAGCGCCGCGCTTTAAATAGTCTGCTTTTAGTGAAAAACTATTTTAACTTAAATATACAACAGGATTAAAACTTTTTTTCTTTTTTTGTAAATAACCATAGTATGATTGGAAAAATGTACTTCCAGTGATACGTTCTGCGTGTTATTCTTGTTTTGTTTTCACTGCTTGTTTCTATGCAGGTCTGTGTTCTTTTTCTCCTCCCTCTCACTTTTGTCTCCTGCTGGAGGTGTTCACAGCTGCATCTAGTTGATTGTATGTTTGTCTATTTAAGCCAGTGTGTTTCTGTTCCCTGTGTTGGAGCGTTTGTGTGTTTAGGGGATCTTGTGTTCCTGTGATTAAAACAAGCTCCAAACTCACCCCCTCTGTGTCCAAGCCTTCTCTGCGTCTGGGTTTTTGAACTCCACCTGTAACATCCAGTTGTTCATTATTAAACATGAACGGAGGTCACAAAAGCAGGCAATTAAAAAAAAAAAAAAAAAAAAACACTAAAATGGCTGTAATTAGTTAAAAGTGATTTACGCGATCATTTACCAACCCTAGTTAAAACAAAATAAAAATACAAATGTAAATCAAAAGAACTACATTCTAGAACCTCCAGCTGCAATCTCTGCTCCTGAACACTTTTCTGTCTGATTTCAGGCTGGAGTTCTGCAGTTTGTCAGAGATCAGCTGTGAAGCTCTGAGTTCAGCTCTGAAAGAAAAACCCGTCTAATCTGACAGAACTGGACCTGAGCGGGAACAAGAACCTGCAGGATTCAGGAGTTCTTCCTCTGTGTGGTTTTCTGAGAGTCCAGACTGCAGACTGCAGACTCTGAGGTCAGACTCCATGTTTCAGTTGTGTTCACATCAATATGATGAGAAAGTTGTGTTGACACTAACTGCAGACATGAGGCTGATGTTTCTCCTGCTGATGTTCTCCTACTGAAGCAGCTGCACGTTGTCCTGAAAGTTCCTGAATGTTCTTCTCTCTGCTTCTGCTGGACTCTTCTGATCTGCTGCTGTTGCTTCACATCTTTAGGACTTTTTCCAATCTTCTGATCTTCTTCAGCTCTGAACTCTTTAGAAGAACTGAAGGATGAAAAACATGAACTTTGTCTTTAAACTCAACTCTTTTCTTCTGGATTCAGGTTGATGAACTGCAGTTTGTCAAAGATCAACTGTGATGCTCTGGTCTCAGCTCTGAAGTCCAACCCGTCCCACCTGACAGAACTGGACCTGAGCAACAACAACCTTAATTCTTCAGATGTTCAGCAGCTCCAGGATCTGGTGGAGAGTCCAAACTCCAAACTGCAGACTCTGAGGTCAGTAGAGGGTTGGAGTCAGTCCAGCTTGCTTCCAGATGTTTTGTTCTAAAGTTAGTCTGAGAGCAAAGATGCAGAGTTTCCTGTGAAGCTGCAGCTTCTCAGTGAAGCTCTGAGGAGAATGATGACAGGCTTCAGGACAACAGTCAGCCAATCAGAGCAGCAGAAGCTCCAACAGGTGAAGATGACAGGAAGCTGCTGCTCTGAACAGGACTGAAGCTCCTGCTGCTCTTTCTGCTGCTGTGCTGCATCACTGACTGACAGACCAGGATCAGGAGACACTCCTTCATCTCTGTCTATCATTTCTCTTTGCAGGTGGAGGTCCTGATGTTCCTCCTTTTGGATCAGAGAGCAGCATCAACAGCAGCTGGTCTGCAGAGATGTTGTGACTGGACGGTGTTCCTGGGAGGTGGAGAGCAGAGTGATGGAGGAATCAGAGGAAGTGGAGATGAGTGTCAGAGCTGCAGTATGAACTGATCTGAGATCAGCTCCACTGTCTCTCTCAGCATCAAGTGGACAGTTATTGTGCTGCAGCTCCCCGGTGGACGGATGGAGAACTGCACTTCATTTTCTCATTCTAACTTGATCTGAAACATGAGTTGGATTCAGATGTTCAGCAGCTCCAGGATCTGGAGAAAGAAAGACCTGCAGACAAACAGATTCTTTTCTAGATCATCACTTTCTTCTTTCATCTACATTTTATCAATAGATGTGACTGGACCAATCAAGGATGGAGTGAATCATTGATCAGACAGAACAGTTCTGGATTAGATAGATCTATGTGTGGATCAGGGACAAACAGACAGTCAGGCGTTGGATCCTGTTTGTGTCTCTGGATCAGGGAAAGACATTTGAACCAGAACTCTGGATCACAAGATTCTGATTCCAGATTTTTCACACTTGATTTCTGTTCTCCACAAACTCTCATTGACAAACAAACACAGAGTTTCATTCAGAAACTCCAACATGGTCATGTGACCATAATGTTCATAGTACAGACATGGACAAATGCTGTGGTCACATGACTCAGCAGTTGGAGCTCTGTGGAGGGATACAACGAGCTGCAAAGACTCACAGCTGTTGAACTCTCACAAACCCATCAAAGGCGCTGTGCCTCACTCGCCCAGAGAGGCAAAGCGCTGGTGAGTCTGGAACTCGTTCGGAAAATGCATACCAACTTGGAGAGGCTTTCTGCTGGAATTGAAGGGAGACTAGTCCACATTGTTCACAACTTGGTCTAAAAATCACCTCAAGACTCTGCTGGACCAGCCAAGGACACAACCAGCAGACATGAACTGTTGATCTGCTGGTGTTCAAAAGTATTTGATCTAATCTGACTCCCCTGAGCTCAGCGCTCTGGCCTCGGCTCTCCCAAAACACATCTGCTTCTTCAGTGAATGTAATGTGGGGTTGGATTGGACATTCATTCTTGTTTACTTGTTTGTTTGGACACAGATTTAATATACACTTAAATATCTTGAAGAAATACAAGGAATCTGGAAAACTTCTGAGTCACACTGATTGAATTTGTGGCTAAAGATGTCCTGGATTGATTTGAGGTCAGTGAATCAGATCCAATCAGATCGTTCAAAATGAAGGAAAATCAACAATGAACCTGATCAGCAACTACAAACTCTGATCTGAATCTAATCGCTGTTCAAACCAATCATTCCAGCACTAATGCAGATCAATGCAGTTGAGATGAAATCTTGACTGGAAATAAAAATGTAGACGGGGCTTTGTGGAAACAGATTGAATTGATGATTGTACTAAAGAACTTGATCAATGCAGGAAATGAACCTTCTTTCTCATTTTCTTCTTCTTCTCTACTAATATTAGCGGGATATTTGCATCCTCACTTGCAGTCTTTCTCTTGAACGATCTTCCCTGCATTGTTCTTTTTTAAATCTAAATTCTTTTTTCTTCTTTTCTTCATGTTTCACTTCTACCATTGTATTAGGTTTTATCTGGAACTATCAATCACAATAGTGTTCAGAAACTGGATGAATCATTGATGCTTTTCTTGTCTCGTTGCTAATGAACCAACTTTCACAGAAATACTTGACTGTGAATGAATTGAGCGTCCCCGGGAAACGAATCAAACGTACCCTGTAAGCGTGTTGAATGTTTGTTTAGGGAAGTGACAGAATTAGAGGATAACGTGAGGAGAGAGAGGATGTAACTCCATTGAAATATGTAGAAATCACATTGTGATGATAGCGATGAGAAGACACTCAAACCCCTTCAGACGCTAAAAGGATGAAATCAAGTGCTTTCTGGTGACACCTTCAGTCCGCTGCTGCTTTTGAATGTGTGTTAAAGCAGCAAAGAACAGACACACAGCTGATCTTCCAGTCGGTACTGTGTACCTCCGCCAGATCTTTACCGGCACGCAGAAACCGGCTTACTTTCAGCCCTGAGTAAACCTACTCATCCCCCTCTAGTGCACAGTCTGGAGCAGGCAGCAGCCCCTATAGCTGCAGCCCCCGGAGCAGTGCTTTGGTGGTTCTCCC
>BOLG01000530.1:0-99369 GCA_016861445.1 Oryzias woworae
TGGTTGTCTGAGGACTCCATAAAATTGATTTGCCACAATTACGTCACACAGCTGGAATGATGGGCCGACTCACTCTCTGTGCCACATATTTACATTTTTTAACACTGAAAACATGTAAGGAAACAAATTAATGATGGCAAACTGGATCACGTTCTCTGCTCATGCTCACCCACGTACTGACTAAGCTTCTTCTTCTAACGTCAGATACTTATGCTATGGAACTCCAAGCGCCCTCTGCTGGCAAAAGTGAGACTGACTCAGAACTCTTCTGCAACACAACTATTGCAGTTTAGATGAACATAACAGTAATGTTGCTGGTTGTTTCTAAACTTGACAAAATTAAATGGGGGGGCAACTATTTTAAATGGCTGTTCAGTCACACAGTGCCACAATGACGTGCGTTGTCTCACTTACCTACCTCAGTAACCAACGCACACAATAAAACAGGGCTGACATAAAGAAAAAGTGGCTAAAAGCACAAAACTTTTAAGACAAGACAGGTGGTGTTACTGAAACTGTGTCCGTTTCACTGTGATTGCAGTGACGTAGTAAAAAGAATCTGCAGTGTGACGTCAGACTTTCCACAATGTTGATTGACTTTGTAAGAAATCAAAAAGTGAATTAATAAGACTGGTGAGACTAAAAGGATGGATGAGTTTCAAAGGTACAAAATTAGCACTGTTAGGACAAATCATCTAGGACAGGGGTGTGCACCGAGGGTCGCATTCCTGAGTGTTTTCCAACATATCCTGCTCTGGCATGTTCTAAATGGATGGAAACACCTGATCCAGGTAATCAATCATGAGTAGGGCAAGGATAGGAGGAAAACACGCAGAAACACGAGCCCTTGAGGCCTGGAATTGCCCACCACTGGTCTAGGATAAGGTAATTAGAGTCAGAGGTCACACATGGAGCATTATGAGAATCTTGATGTGTCCTAGTATCAAAACCATGTTGACTTTCTGGATCATAAAGGGCAGCAAGGCTGAAGATGAGCACATATTGGTTTAGAAACCATTCCTAGGGTATCTAGGGTGAGGGAAGGATTCGGGAATGGATTATTACATTGGGGATGGTGGGGGTGTGGGGGTACAGGCCATCCACAGACAAGCTGCTTAGATCTGGCCCGCTCAACCATGAGGGATGTTAGACCGCGCCATTCCGAAGCGAGTTTAGTGTCGTCTGACGGCGCTGACGGCCTTTTAAAGCAGACTGTGTACCAGAGCACAGAATTTCTGTCAATTCACGGCAGAGCCCCGTGTTGTTTGCTCACAACAACACTGATCTCAGCAACACAAACACACACTCACTTGTTGCTCCATGTCATTGTTACTTTTTGAAATGACTAAGACTCACAACTTCAACACACTGATCTGTAAGAGCACACACAATAAGACAAAACGATGCACATTTTCAATATATTCATGCTTTCAATGCATAACATTAAAAAAATAAAGTAAGTATTTTATTGTTTATTACTAGTTTTAATCTTTATGGAAGCATGTTGCAATAAATTTTAAAAAAGTGATCTACTTTTTTAAAATTGAATGCAACACACTTCTGTAAAAAATTAAATTAAAAAAATCATTTTAAAAAATCTTAAAAACAGACAGTAAGCGACAAAGTTCCCACACCCAAAACGTGAACACCCAGCAGGTCACCCACAAAGTTCATTTTGGTCAATATTTAATGCTTCCCCAACGTTTTGCTGTGTAATGTTTGTACATCAAGTCGTAGCTTTAAAGAAAGGTTTGTGTTCATAAAAAAGTTCAGAGATCGGAAGTGTATTTTATTAAAATAACATCACATTTCCGTAATGTAAGAACACATGACTTAAGACTGCACTTTCAATTATTATTAGTGTTTTTGTTTTTTGAGAGAATAGTCATTAACTAAAACTTTATGAATTAAGGGAAGAACTGCTTACAAAGTTCACAAATTATTTTCCTAAGAATGTTTGGCTAGTCAAAAACAGATATTTGACCGTGTGAGTTTGTGTAATTTTGATTTTGGAATAAAAGAGCTTGAAGGACGATCACGTCTCACTCGTGTTTCAAAAAACAATCGGTGGACAGACTTCAAATGGTGTTACAGAACAGAAATAGTGCCTTTACACCAGGACCAGAGCATCAGGAACCTGAAGCTGCCCCACCAGACGTCCTATGGTCCTACGGTCAACCAAAATCTGGTCTTGTGTCAGACTGGCCAAAAACATTAAAAAATCTTCACCAAAATGTATGAATTTGTATTTTTTATGAACCAGCCAGGTTTTTCATTTTCAGAACAAAATTATGATGATGAACTTCTTTCATCAATATACTCATTCAGTCATTCGTAATCAATCAATCAATCAATCTTTATTTGTATAGCACCTTTCATATAAAACATAACACAAAGTGCTTTACACAAATAACAATAAATAAAACAAATAATGATAAAATAAGCAAATAAAAACAAATAATAATATAAAAATAAGCATAAATTAACATAAAGTCCCCTCCCTCAGATCTGTACACAACCCCCTCCCCTTTCAGACCTCCTACCCCCTAACTGATGGAGATTGGCAATGAGAACAGGCTGAGCATGACAGTTTGTTTTTAGAAACGCAAATAGTTGGGACTTCTCTCTCCGTGAGTAGCGGCACAGCCAACCAAATGCAGCGACACAAGCAGGGACCCGCCGCCTCACACAGCTAGGGAGCGATGCAGTTCCCCATTCAGAGCCGCCGCAGCTGAACGGCAGCCGACCCATAGAGAGAGAGAGAACCCAACTGAGGAAGCACCGGAAACAAAATTAAATTAAATTAAAAACTAAACATTGCTAAAAGCTAAAAAACCAACAATAAAACATTATAATGAGGAATTTAAAATAAATTAATAGTTTATTGTAAATTGATAAAACATTATAAAATAGATAATAGATAAATAGGTAAAAAGATACAAAGTAAAATTATATGAAAGCCAGGTTAAAAAGGTGGGTCTTGAGCCTTTTCTTAAAAACATCTATGCTCTCTGCAGCTCTTAGATCCTCTGGCAGACCGTTCCACAAACGAGGGCCATAATACTGAAAGGATGCCTCTCCATAAGTTTTGGTTTTTACTGCTGGAATGGTTAGAAGACCTGTGCCAGAGGATCTCAGGGTCCGCGAGGGTTCATATTTAACTAAAAGGTCAGACAGATAAGAAGGCGCAAGACCGTTAAGACATTTAAAACCATTAAAAGTATCTTAAAATCAATCCTGAAGCTTATGGGGAGCCAATGCAGGGATTTTAGAATTGGAGTGATATGGCCTGTCGCCTGGTCTTTGTAAGAAGTCTTGCAGCAGAATTTTGGAGAAGCTGAAGATTCTTAAGGTTAGTCTTTGGAAGACCGGCAAGCAGGGCATTACAATAATCAATTCTACTTGTGATAAAAGCATGCATCAGCATCTCCATGTTAGCGAGAGAGAGTAGTGGGCGGACTCTAGCCAAGTTTCTAAGATGATAAAAACACGTTTTAACCACATGTTTAATGTGGGATGAAAGTTAGCTTAGAGTCAAAAATAACACCAAGGTTTCTTACCGTTTCTGAATAATCTAATGAAAGTTCTTTTAACTTCAAAAACTGTTTCTCTCTCTTAGCTTCAGGACCAATAATTAAAATTTCAGTTTTCTCCTGGTTGAGCTGCAGAAAATTATTTGCCATCCATGATTTTACCTCTAAAATACAGTTAAAAAGTGCTTCTATTGGCCCTGTGTCATCAGGAGACATAGCTATGTACAGCTGGGTATCATCAGCATAGCTATGAAAGCTGATGTTGTGCCCCTGATGACATTCCCTAGAGGAAGCATATAGATGTTAAAAAGTAAGGGGCCAAGTATGGAGCCTTGAGGCACACCACATTTAATTTTGTGGATCCTAGAAAAGTGTCCATATTTACCATAAAGTATCTCTCCGTGAGATAGGATTTGAACCACTTGAGAACCGTCCCTGATATGCCAAGACTTTTAAGTCTGTTCAACAGGATCAGGTGATCAACAGTATCAAAAGCAGCACTTAGATCTAGTAGGACTAATACTGAGATCTGACCTGAATCCAAGGCACACCTGATATCATTAACTATCTTTAACAGAGCTGTCTCAGTACTGTGGTTTGTTCTAAATCCAGACTGGTTTGTCTCAAAGATGTTGTTTTGTACGAGAAACTCATTCAGTTGAATAAAAACAAGTTTTTCTAAACCTTGCTTAAAATGGTAAGTTAGACACTGGTCTGTAGTTATTAAAAACTGAGGGGTCTAAGTTATTTTTCTTAAGTAGTGGTTTTACAACGGCAGTTTTAAAGGCAGCTGGGAAAATTCCCGTCTGAAGAGAGTAGTTCATTATATTTAAAATCTCACTCTCAAAAGACCCATAAAATGTTTAAAAAGGGATGTGGGGATGGGATCTAGAAGGCAGGTTGTTGGATTAACTTGGGAGAAAACTCGACCAAGTGTTGCTGCTTCAACCAGGTCAAAACTGTCCAGTGCTTCCTCGTGTAATATCAAGCCATCATTTTCAATAAAAAGGCTTTTTTGTTCATTTAAATCTGGATCTGACAGAATCTATTTTGCTCCTGAAGTGGTCAACAAACTCTTCACACAATGACATGGTAGCTGGCATTGTGTTTGTATTTAGGTCAGGGTTGATCAAAGATGCAATTGTGGAGAAGAGGACTCTGGGATTGTTTTTATTCTCAGAGATGATCTTTGCAAAGTATGCGTTCCTGGTTGTTTCACTGATTGATTATATAGTTTTCAGTGTGATTTTGGTATAATTGGTAGTTTATTTCAAGTTTCTGTTTTCTCCAACGTCTTTCAGCGGATCTACATTGTCTCTTCAATTGTTTCATTCCTTCAGTTCTCCATGGGGGTGTGGGTTTAATTCTTATCTTTTTAGACTTAAGTGGAGCAACTGAATCAAGACTGGATTTTAATTTGCTGTTTAAAAACTTTCTACGATTAGGTCACAGGGGGCTGGTAGACGAGTGGAGCGTTAATACAAACAGTTGAAAATAAATTTTTCGCCCACTTCAGGAGTTAAGTAGCGCTTTCTTCACCGTTCTCACAGAGGTCTGTTGTTTTATAAAACCAGTGATGTTAAAAGCACACAGTAATGATCAGATACAGCCAGATCCACAACAGTGGACACACTTGTTGACAAACCTTGACTTATTACCAGGTCAAGAGTGTGCCCCCTGTTGTGAGTTGGCTGCATGACATGTTGTTGAAAATCCAGAGAAGCAAGTAATTCCATAAACTGAGTAGCGCAATGGTCCGACTCCTTGTCTACATGCAGGTTAAAATCACCAGTTATTAAAATCATGTTAAAGGAATGTGGACAGACGCAAGGAACTCAGAAAACTCCTCAATAAAACCAGTGTTTGGTTTTGGTGGTCTATATACTGTGATGCATAAAACTGGAGGGCTGTTAAAAACAAGGGCATGGTGTTCAAAGCTGGGGTACTGATCTAAAGTAATTTGCTTTACTGCAAAGGAGTTGGATATAATGGATGCAGTACCACCACCCTTTTTTCCCTCCCTGGTTGAAAAAAACAAAACACAAAATTTGGTGGGGAGGCCTCTGTGAGAACAGTGGATGCGTCTGTGCTCAGCCATGTTTCAGTTAAAAAGAGAGCATCAATGTCATAATCTAAAATAAAAATGTTCATAATAAAAGTCTTGTTGGACAAGGACCGAGCATTAAAAAGTGCCATGTTAAAAGATGGTGGTGGATTGTTTATTGTTGAAACTGTTCTTCCTGCTTTGGTGCTTCCTTTAGTGGGCAGAGGCAGCGCATGTTTGGTTTCCTCCCAACACGTCCCTCTCATGCGGACCTGTCTGTAATAATGGTCTCAATGGTATAGAGCAATGGGACAGCAGGTCTTTGACAGGAAGCACCGAGAAAGGTTGGAGCAGTTATGTGTTGGAGATTGTGGGAGGAATGTACAGAATCCAGTCAGTCACTTCCACACCGGACGTTTGTGCAGATGAAGATGTGGTTTGGACTGGTGTGGTCATGATGGGGGCTGGTGATGTCTGACAGAGTGTCTGATGTTGGCAGCTAAGACATTACTGCCCAGTGGACTAGGGTGGATTCCATCAGTTTTGTAAAAGAGTTTCTGTTCCAGAACAGATTAAAATTGTCAATAAAAACAAATCCGTTCTGACTGGAAGCAGAATGGAGCCAGGAGCTCAGACTCAGCAGCCTGCTGAACCGGCCCTGGCCACGGGAGAGGGAGGGGAAGGGGCCCAGAAATAAAACAGTCAATGGACAGGACTTTAAAAAATTAAAAGTTTGATAAAAGCTTTTTTAGTCGTTTCAGACTCTCTATAAGATGTATCGTTAAAACCGACGTGTAAAATCAGTCTCCTAACAGTGGAAGGGAAAGAGCGCAACAGTTCTGGGAGTTTCTCCATGATGTCCAGAACTGTGGCTCCAGGAAAACAGTGAGTTACCGCGTTAAAGAAGCGGACCTTCCTTATTAGGAGTCACCGATGATTGCTGTCGTCGGGGCAAACCAGTGGAGGAGGAGACGCGGGCGCAGGTGAAGCGCAGACAGGTGAGGCGACAGCGGAGCGTCCCTGTGTGACGGCGGCGGCCTCACCTTGTAGCCCGGCGGTCGGTCTGGGATGACGGCGAGGCGCGGGAACCGCTGGAGTGGAAGCGGAACAGCCTCCTTCAGGATCCGACGGCGGGAGGAAGAGGTTGCCGACCGAGAGGAAGCGGGGAGCTCCAGCCGGCGACGCTCGTCGGGGACCGGATGAGCTTTCGCGGCGATCCTCGAAGGTCGAGCCGGATCGCTGGCCCGCCGCGGTGCCTGCGGGTTCCATCCGAGTCTCTGTGGCGTCTCGCCGAAGAGCGGGAAACTCGACGATGGAACCCAGGTCTGGTGGAGTCCGTGCCGCTGAGGCCGAAGGAGCCGGAGAATCCGCAGCCAGACTTCCGAAGCGGTTTTGAGAGACTCAGCGTAGGCTTTTGAGTCTCATCAGAAGTCCTTCTGGGCATTCGGACAACCACTTCTTCATCCAGGGACCTTTGTTTGGGAGTCGAGAATGAAGAAGGCCGAGGGCAGGTGGAAGGATCCCATGGAGCTGTGTCCTGGAGAGCGGCGCTAAGCGAAGTTAGCCGCTTAGACTGGAAGAAGGAGACATCCATGAACTTGGAAAGTAGAGCGTCTTTCACTTCCAGTTCAGCTCTTAAACGACGGATGTCTTCCTTGAGGTCAGTTATGATTGCAGCTGTTTTACCGAAAAATTGTGAGCCCAGATCAGCCCGCTGCTGTTGCTCTGTCCGCCATGTTGTCCGCCATGTTGTCCTCTTGACCATGAAGGTGTAATGTTTCACATTATTAGGTTTTTTACTTCAGGCAAACCGGCGACGTCATCATTGGCTTATGAAAAAAAAACAGTAGTTAGCCTCCAGACCAGGTGGTGGCGGTAATGCAACCATTTTGTTGTTTGTCAACCGGTATATAAACAACACCCGAAGAAGAAGAATGGCCAAAAATACTGAGCATGGTGTCCAAAGGCTTTTAAAATCCAGGCACTACATAGTCCCACACTATATTGTTTTTTAGTAGTTAGAGAGCAAGAGAATGAATTTGGACACAGCCACTGACTGGAGCTGGAGCTGCAGATGCACTTTACTAATTTCGCCCCTTTAATCATCATACAAGATGCTTTATTGTAAAATTACCTAATCTGATTATTTCTGCCATCTGTCTGATTACATTGGAGATCTCACCGCGCACGCTCGGTTAGGGCGAAAAAAAACTGAGCGCGTGCGGTCAGAGCTACTCACCGCGTGCGCTCAGTTTTTATTTGCCGCCCGATCAGTTTCAAGGGGCATTTTTGTCACTCAGGGGGGCGGTAACCTTCTGGTTGATCTGATTATTTTTGACGTTTGTTAAGATCATGGTTAACCCCGTTGTTTTTTCATAGTGGTCTCCTTCCTCACCAGCGTTCCGGCGGCCAGACCCGTCGTTCTGGCAGCTAGATCGGCGTTCCGGCCGCTAGATCGGCGTTCCAGCGGCCAGACCCATCGTTCCAGCGCTCAGTTTTTTTTCAGCTATAAAATACACGCCCTTCAATTAATGGCAGAAATGTGACGCCATATAAAACAGGAAGACTTTTCAAACTGAAGTAAGAAAAGGAAGACTTCTTTAAACTTGTTATTAATGTGTTTCTTTTAAAAGGAGAGACCATTCTCCTGCCAATCAGATGGTGAAGAAGCTACTCTGTAGGGTTCATATGTTTGCAAATCTGACTGATGATTTCAGTGCCTCACTAGCTCTGAACCCTCATTGCACATCACTGATCTCCAGCTAGCAAAAAGCATCTTGACGTGACGCCTCTCAGTCCCATTGAAAACCTATGCAAATAGCTAGAGTTCTCAGTTGCCAAGCAACCACCACCAAATCTTAAGCTGTATTCAGACTAGACACATTTGTTTTGCTTAAAGTGAACCAGATTTAATTTCCCTCAATAATCCAAAACTAATTTTCAGTCCGAATACACATTGGAAATGGCTCTCAGATCTATCTATTGAGGTAGTATTGGTTATTCTCAAATCATACTGACCTCCGAATTGGCTCTGAATATCCTCAGCCTGAAAAGGCTCTGTGCTTGGAGTGGAACAACTTGACTAAAAAGGCCACTGTAGCCGAACATTACAGGATGTAAACAGAGTAGCTGATAACAATGAGAACAGCAACTCGTTGAAATTGGGTTAGATGACTGAAGGCTCATTAAAACAGCTTTTAATGTGATACATGTCGCTTCTCACACTGTTATCCCGACAATTTTATTTGTCATCAACACTTATCAACGTACCTTCTAAAGGCGCACTCACACTGAACACGATTCGGGCAGAAGGGGGCGGCCAGTTTTAATACAAAGTTGAGGTTCTACGGCACGAATTGAGCAGCCGACGTGGCACAAAAGTCTAGAAAAGCACAAATTGAGCGGTGGCAGAGGACTGGCCAGAGGTCTGAACTCTGCATCTCCTCAACCAATCAGGGACTCAACTTCAGGGACATGACGTTTTCAGTGACAGCGGAGAGAAAACATCCAATATGGTGGATTCGATCCATGGCTCTCCTGAACTTCCAATCATTTTCCTAACCTGCTGTATCTCTTTCTGGGTAGCAGGGTTTCCAGAACCCGTCCGGTTTTTTTTGGTTGAAGGCGGTTACACTCTAGCGTGTCTGTCGCAGGACCTATGGAGCTGTTGTGGACACGCTCACTACGCTGGCTCCCGGTAGAGGGAGCTCATGGCCCAGAGAGTGAGCCGCTGGGATGGGAAAGCAGTCTGCTCCGGATCTTCTGAACTTTTTGATGTTTTTCTTATTTTCATTGAGACAACAATAGATAATGTTCCCTTCATTTTATTCTTGTTTTTATCTTTGCCCTCTCATGTTAATGTGTGACAGTAACCATTTGAAGTCGTTCAGAGAGAGACGGAACACAGAAGCATCCGTCAATCAGACACAGAGCAGGAGAGAAACTCACTGGAGCAACCGGGAGACTCTAAATGTTTTCATGAACCCAAACATGGAGACATGATCATTGATGTTTTTGTAGAGCTCTTTGAAATAAATAAACCTGATCTCTAAACATCATCTGTGTCTCCCATGCATTGTAAATAAGAAAAACAGATGCAGCTCTGTGTAGCAATCAGGCCACAAACATTAGCTGTTAGCTCCATGTAGCAATCAGGCTACAAACATTAGCTGTTAGCTCTATGTTGCAATCAGGCTACAACATTAGCTTCTAGCTCAATGTAGCAATCAGGCTACAAACATTAGCTGTTAGCTCTATGTAGCAATCAGGCTACAATCATTAGCTGTTAGTTCTATGTTAGCAATCAGGCTACAAACAATTAGCTTTCTAGCTCCATGTAGCAATCAGGCTACAACATTAGCTGTTAGCTCTATGTTGCAATCAGGCTACAACATTAGCTTTAATTCTATGTTGCAATCATGCGACAAACTTAGCTTCTAGCCTATGTAGCAATCAGGCTGCAACATTAGCTGTTAGCCTCTATGTAGCAATCAGGCCTACAAACATTAGCTGCTAGCTATGTAGCAATCAGGCTACAAATATTAGCTGTTAGCTTTATATAGCAATCAGGCTACAAACATTAGCTGCTAGCTCTATATAGCAATCAGGCTACAAACGATTAGCTGCTAGCTCTATATAGCAATCAGGCTGCAAACATTAGCTGTTAGCTCTATGTTGCAATCAGGCTACAAACATTAGCTTCTAGCTCAATGTAGCAATCAGGCTACAAATATTAGCTGTTAGCTTTATGTAGCAATCAGGCTACAAACATTAGCTGCTAGCTCTATATAGCAATCAAGCTACAATTATTAGCTGTTAGCTCTATGTAGCAATCAGGCTACAAACATTAGCTGCTAGCTCTATATAGCAATCAGGCCTAACAAACATTAGCTTCTAGCTCTATGTAGCAATAAGGATACGAACATAAGCTGCTAGTTCCCCCCACACAACAAATGAGGCAGCGAGCTTAGGGTACACATTTTCTGCTACACAGTCGAGCAGCGACTTCTCAGCGTGGCAAGAAAGAGGCGGGCCACGCAAATTAGCCGAGGGAATCATGTTCAATGTTAGTGTACCTTTACGCGTTGTGTCCTCTATAACCGTCTTGCAGCATGCCTCTGATGTCCCAAAGCAGCAATAAAAAATGCTGAACCTGACGTTGATACAGACGTTCAAAATTGGTCAAGAAAATATGGAGTTTGAATAATACAAGGTTCAGAACTGGATCAAATTAAACAAAATCGGTCTGGACCAACAGACTTTTCCAGTCTGAAAATCCTTAAGCTTCTCCTTCTGGGCAGGAGCTCTCTGCCCATGCTTAGAATGCAAGCAGCCTTTCTCCAGTCATGAACCATGTCCTTGGAGTTAACTTTGCATGTAAATGTAAATGATAGTTTCAAAAAGGCTTTTCCTAAAACCTTTTTTGTTTTTTGTTATTTTTGTATGTATGGAGTGAATGGTTGGTTGAATTTTACTTTGCGTTTTAAGCCCTTCCTGTCACAGCTCTCTGCATTTATCCGGACTTGAGACCGTCACATGAAAAGCACTGGTTAGTGCCCCCTTGTGGTTGCATTACTGTTTTTTTTTTTTTTTTTTTTTTTTTTTTCCTTGTTGCATTACATATAAATCTGGATATCAACATTTTTTTAAATTTATGAATAGAAAAAGAATAAGAAAATAACTAAAAAAATAATAAGAGAAACAATAAAACTTTAACAATTGTGGGGGGGGAACCAGAGACCCTGAAGAAAACCCCCCAAAAACCGTTTTTTTTTTAAAGCAACTTTATTTTACACAAAGGAACAAGAGAAAACTAAAACTTTCAAAACTGTGGGGGGGAACCAGAGACCCTGGAGAAAACCCCCAAAAAACTGTTTTTTTTTTTGTTTGTTTTTTTGTTTTGTTTTTTACTAAATAACAGTTATTAAAAGTCAACAACTAAACATTTATAGTAAGAGAAAAGGAAAGAAGAAAAAAACACAAATTTTTTTTGTGTGGAAAACATTGATTGTCAAAACATCTTTTTTTTTTTTTTTTTTACTAATTGTTTTTAGTTGATGAAATAAAAGTAAATGTTAACAGAAATTAACCAAAGAAAAGTCAAAAATTAAAAACACACACAGAAAAAAAGGAAACTAAGAACAACAAAACTTAAAGTAGAGAAGATAAAAACATAGACAGAGGAAATATGGCGACTTCTAAATCACATCTAAAATCTCGCGTAGACCAAGGAAACAAACTGAAGGGCTCGGATAAAAACCTAAACATTGCAGACATATATTTAGGAGCTTTTTCTTGTTTTTAGTTCAAAAAACATGTGTCATCCAGTCATTTAAATAATGATCCTCAAGAAAAGCTGAATTTGCAGAAGCTCATCTCCTTGTTGTAGAGAGTTATAGCCATTCTTTTAAAAGGTCATCTAATCTCCTGCAGCCCTTTCTTCCACCCAATTGATGAAATCTGTCCAACAATAATCATCAAGAGAAGAAGTCATCCATTGATCCATCCATTGTTCTTCTTGCAGACATTTCTTGATGGCAGTTTGAATGTTATTTAGATATATTTGATTTCCTTGAGCAGATAAACGTACTCCATTAGGCTGATACATGTTCTTATCAGGTTGAATTCAAATTTCATGCTCAATCACCACATTAAACAGGTCAGTATATCCCTTTAGAATGGTATTAACGGAGGTCCAGTATTTGTTCATTCTAACAGGATTTCCAGGTTCCCAGTATCTCCTTGGAAGGATGAGGGACAAGGCTATTTTCATTTGAGGGTACTTGTCTCTCAGGAGTCTCAGGTCTTCTGCCATCAGAGATGCGATCACTGTTGGAGGCATTCTTCCCAACTCATTGCCTTCAGCTTGGATGACCAAAACTTGAGGGGGACCATCTTCTTTAGAGATTGTTTGATGTACTTCATTAACAATCTTCTTCCAGTCCGAGTCTTCTATTCCAATCCACTTAACATTGGCATTGGAATCAAGGCCTTTTCCAAACGAATCATCAGCTGCAAGCTGTGCAATTGAAATCTGATGTGACCCAACAATCCAGATACTAGGTGCTCCTGTCACGCCATTGTGTTTTGGTTATGGGGGGAGCTTTCCAATGCATTGCACACTTTAGGGGAGCCAAATGTGTGCTCTTCAATCTTCTTAGGTTGTATCAGAGTTGGACTGGGAAGACAACTTTCTAAATACAGCTCAACCTCAGAGGCTAGGGGAAGGTTTAGGCTGACATGTTCACCAAGTGGCTTCCTCTTTTTTGCTGGGGACAAGAGATCTTCTGAACTTCTTTTTCTCTTCAGAAAAGGCTTTTTGTTGTAAAGCCAGTGTTCGTCCCCAAGCGGTGACTGTGATGCCTCAGAGGAATGTTCATTGTCAGGGATGTCTTCTTCACAAATCCTTCTCTTCTTTGGTGCAGGCGAGTGGCTCTCTGAGTCTGTTTCTGACATGAGTTTCCTCTTCAGGGCCGGCTGGCTCACAGATGCAGATACTGTATTGATACACTCTTTTGAAGGTTTTTCCTTCTCAGGCATCGTCATCTGCATCTTCTGAAGGTCGTGTGGGATGTATGGGGTGCCAGTCAAGTGACTGAGGTTGGGATTGGTCTCTTGAAAAGGCCGGGTTAAGAATCTGCTCAATGGTGTCATGGATATCGCTTACAAACATCTCAAATCCTTCTGTTGTAAATTGTATTCCATTTGGTTGGAACAGACGGCTTTCAAATGGTGTCAGTTCTTGATGTTCAATCACAACACCGTTGAAGAATGCGGTGTTGTATTGAATGGTTTTGTTGAACTGTCATCCTGTCATCATTTATTTTATTAGGATCAAAATTGCCCCATACCAATCGTGGAGTGATGCAGGAATAGACAATTTTCATTTGTGGAAAAGCTTGATGCAGGTGTGTCAAGTCCTTCAACATTGCACTGACGAGATCTGACACATCTGTGTTTCCCAGGTCGTTGCTGCCAACATGGAGAACCAAAATGTCTGGAGAACTCCTTTGTTGGGGCAACTCTCTGTAGAAATGATTCAGGACATCCCTCCAGCACATGTTTACTTGTCCGATCCATTTCACTGTTGCATTGAGACCAAGGTTTTCTCCAAAGCATTGATTTGCTGTGTGTTGTGCTCCAGGTGATGTAATATCCTGACCCAATGATCCACACCTTGGGCAGTTTTCTGTCCTTACCAGAATCCCGGTTACCTGTAACAAATGGATGTTGCAAGCAGCTGGTGGAGAGAGATTCTTGCTGCAGGATCCAATAACAGCATTCTCTCGAACAGGTGAATGAAGTGTTCCACTTTTGTCTGTTCTGTCTTGGAACAAGTTCCTGATTTTTGCTGGTGTTTTCTGAAGTCATCTGGTGAAACAAACTTGACATCTTTTGGGACCTTCTTTCCATATTGTCTAGGGGTCTTCAAAAGCCACTGGTTTGTGTCACTTTTGAAGAAAAACTCCTGAATTCTGTATCCTCCATTTAGGAGATAATCTGGAAAGTGACCGTGAGTTTGTGTTATGTTCCAAATCATCTCATAATCACTATAGGCCGTGTAGAAAGGAAATCCAAAGAACATTTCGGCAACAATGCAAGCAAGGGACCAGACGTGGGATTGTTCAGTTTTCTGTGAACCTAGAAGTGTCTCTGGGGCCATGTACCACCTGAAATGTCTACTTGAACCCTGAGAAGAGTTCTCAACTCGACTAAATTCAGTGGACATGATTTGTTGTTCCGGGTTCCTTCTAACTAGTTAGCTTAATTCTGTCAGGCGTCAGAATTCCGTGAGCATTTTGGGGGATTCAGAAAAGCTGTTGCCACTTGACGCAGAATTGAACTGATTTCTGTCAGTGTAAAAGAAGAAGTTGCTTTCGTGTGCAAAATTTCCCAAAGGGAAACTTCTTCTGGTTTGTTTTCTTTGATTCGGTTCATTTTTGTTGAAATCTGATGAGCTGTAGAAATGGTGTGCTTGGTAAATCTTTGGAGGTTGGGTTCTTGAGAAAGCTGTGGTTGTGAACGCTCTTCAATGCGAAGTACCAGGCTAAACAAGCTGACCTCTATATGTAGACTTTGGTCTGATGATGTCAAATTAGGTTACAAGATTATAATGTCAGATAAATTAGGGCACAAGATGATGATGTCAAATTAGGTCACAAGATTAGTTTGAGGATGTGAGGATGACATCAGCATGAGGTCACATAGGCACTTATGACATAACTGTGACATCAGAGTGCCAGTGTCAATTTCCTCAATTTTCAAATTGCGTACATTTTCTCCTTTTTTTTAATGCCTTTTTTCTAACGGAATGGTTTTAAATCTACTAAATGTACTTCCCAATGTGCAAAGTTACGTTGTAAAGACCTCTCATCTTCGTTTCTCTAGATATTATTTATACTGCTCTCTGTGTATGTCAGTTCAGACGGCTGCCTATTGTTCTAATTCATTTTACTATAGCATAACTTATAAAGATAACATTAAAAAAAACAACAATACATACTCATTTTCAGTTATTTATTGTATAAAATACAAAGCAATAATGAAAGCAGAGATAGATTTAAAAAGGGATACAAAAACATAGGAATATAAAACATTTCTAAGTTTCTTTACACTGAGTCCTGAGCAGCTGTTGTCATCTTATCAAACTTAATGACTCTTTCTGTAAGAGTAGAAAGAGACAAATTACTAGAAATATGCAAACACAATCTGCAGTCATACACCACACCCCTTCATCTCTAGCTTCATCTCTTTCCCCTTTATCTATGCCCTATATGAGGGCCTTTAAATAGTAAACGGCATATACTTGTATAGCGCTTTTCTACTGTCCTTGAAGGTCCAAAGCACTTTACAGTCACAGTCCCACTCACCTGTTCACACACACATTCACACACTGATGGCGGCTCTGCTATCGAACACTGGCGGCAACCTATAACCACCAGTTGCAATGTGGGGGTTCAGCGTCTTTCCCAAGGACAGGTCGACACATGGGTGAGCAAGGCGGGACACAGCCGCTTGTAATGAAACTGGCACCAAAAAGGATTTTGTCTAATTCCTGAGAATGAGTCATATGGAAAGTTTGGATTCACAAATAGGATTTTTTGAACGTTTGAGTGAAAAAATCCTGATGACTTCCAACGTAGTCACAAAGTTAGAGTGGGAGTAGGTCTTCCTGCAGAAGTGAACCTCCTGTGAATTCACATGTGTAATTATGTCTATATTCTCCTTTTCTGTTGTCCTGTTTGGAGTCATTTTCCAGGAGCCAAGCATCATTTTTCATGAACAGCTGGAGGCCCTGTGAGATTGTTCCACATTTCTAATACATTTCATTTCGCTGTTATCTATTCAGGGCCAGAAAAAGACACCATTCCTGGTGATAGCTTGGTGTGCACCTCGAAGGTTCAGAGTTCATGAAGACACAACGACGCTCCCTTTAATCCCCTGTTCTCCAGCATATGTGCTGAAGGAGATCAAGAAACTGTCAGCTGTTTACATCCCTGTGGTCGTCCCCTTTGGAATAATACTGGAGTCTATTTAAACATTATCTCCATGACCTCTGGGTGCACAGACGCTCCACCGGGATCTGTAGGATTAACCACAGCCTCTAAGGTAACCAGAATCATTATGAATAGAAGCAGTGCTTTGAAAACAGCCGTAACAACACATTAGCATTGAAATGAGGTAGCACTTTTCAGAAGGTAGTTCTGGGTCACAGTCACAAATGCTGAAAGCTGCTGGGGGACTTGATCACGCACGGCTCGGCGACATTAGTAAAGGGAAATGGCGTTTACTTGTATGGCGCTTTTCTACCTTCCTTGAAGGCCCAAAGTGCTTTACAGTCACAGGCCCATTCACGGCTCTGCTGCTGAACACTGGCGCCAACCTTCCACCAGAGGCAATGTGGGGTTCGGTGTCTTGCCCAAGGACACTTCGGCACATGGGTGGGCATTTAATGGAGGAGATGAGTGCAGGAGGACCACTCATCTCCCACTCAGGGACGGAGGGGGACATTATGTTTTTATTAAATATATTTTAAATGAAAAATATATATATATTTATTATAGAAAAGTTGTGTGGTTGAACAGAATTTTTTTCACAGTATGATTAAGTAAACAAAGGCTCATTTGCAGTTTGTCTTTTACTTTTGAAAAAGCATAACCATGCATACATAACCTTACATACAGAATACCTCCAGATTCCAGAATCTACAGCATAAGTACCAGCCTAAGAAGTCTGTTTGTTTCTCAAAACCTTATTTATTATTGAGTCACAGTCAATGGACATGAGAATTTCTTTTCTTGTTGCCATGAGCATAAATGCCTCCAAGTGCTCCTGACTGAGCGTGCTCCGTAATTAAACAGTTCCTCTCTACAGCGCCTCCCCCGACAGCGCCTCAGACACGGGGCTCTCTCCCGACCGCTGGTCACCAGTCACGGGACCATTCTAAAAAGTCGCAGATCGGAACCGGCCAGTGGGTTTATCAACCATACCCGCTCTGTGGGTTCACGTTCGCCGCGAAGAACCTCCGCCGTGAGACCAGACCAGAGCGGGGAGGGTTACCTGCTTGGGATCCTTGTGATGGTGGAATATTTGCTTTGGAATATTTCTCTTTCAGTTAGTTTATTTTTGTAAGACTTGTCTCTCTGTTCGCTTTCTCTTGACCTTTGTTTTAAGAATTTTTTATAAAGGTTATTTTTCTTTTTACAAGCATTTTGTAGACCAGTTGTTAACCAAGAACATTTTTGTAAATTTGTTCTTGAATTGATGAATTGGATGATTGTTGTCATAGAGTGAACTAAATATTTCTAAAAACATTCATAAGCGGTGTCCACATCTTTCTCTCTGTACACAGAGTTCCAGTTCTGTCTGGATAAGTCATTATTAAAGGAGGTCATTGTTTGTTCATTTCTTAACCTTTTGTAAACTGGTTCTTTTATTAGTTTCTTTGTTGTCACGTTGATATCAAATAGTGTGAAAACTGGTAAATGATCAGTTATGTCACATATCATGAGTCCACTCATATGAGTGTTTTCTATATTATTAGTAAATCTATTATCAATCAGAGCAGCTCTGTGAGCAGTAATTCTGCTGGTCTTGTTACGGTTGCATAGAAACTCATACTGTACATTCTGATGATAAAGTCATCTGCTGCTTTATGTTTGCTGGGGTTTATCAGATCTATATTCACATCTCCACAAATAAAGAAAGTTTTGTTATGTTGAGAGTGAAACATTTTTTCCATCCAGTCACTGAACACTTCTAGGCTTGACCCTGGTGACCTGTATATACAGCTTATAATGACATTCTTCCCTGATTCATTACAGATTTAGATTGTAAACTTCATATTTTTCTGCACATAGATTGCAACTCCTCCTCCTTTTTTATTTACTCTGTTCACATAATGAAGTTCATAGTTTTCCAATTCAAAATCAGTGTCTTTGTTGCAGCTGAACCAAGTTTCTTACGTATATGGTTCTGATGTTAAAGGAACATCCAGGTTCTGTAGATAGTCCTTGATGTCTCCAAAGTTATTGTCCATGCTTCTGCTGTTAAAGTGGATGATTGACAGTCTTCCTTCAGGGTTAACAGAGTTTTTAAAGTCATCTATGCTGTAATATTTGCAGTCCAGATTAACAGAGGAAAAGAACTGATCAGGGTGGATGTCATCCTGCAGGTTCTGATCATTATCACTGAATATGTTAAGGTCAGGTTGCTCACAGTTCAGATCTTTCTGAAAGTTGTGGTGACAGTTGACTGTTGAAGAAAATGTCTTGTTTTTAGAAGCCATGTTTGTAGAGTTTGACTCCTCACCTGGAGAGTCCAGCATCTTCACTTCTCTCTTGTTTAGACTGCAGTGGGCAGAAACTTGTCCAGCTCCTCCAGGCTCCTGATAACGATGACCTTTGCTTGCTCAGGAGAAGCGTTAAGTTTAACGTAGATTCTGCAATCCCTTACCCAGGTGCTTTGAATCTTTCCTTGTCATTTCAGAAAGCGTGCTCTTCAGGTGATGTCAGCATTACGCTTAATGAGATTCTCATTCATGGAAACATTGGTTCCCTTCAGAAATCTTTCTTGCTTCAATAAAGATGTTTTGTGTTTCCGATTCACAAACCTCATGAGGATGGCAGGTCTGTCAGACTCTCTTCTCCTTGGAAGCGGGCGGCAGACCTCGATGTTGTTTGTGTCCAGAGAATTTCCTTTGGACTTTAGGAAATCTTCCAGCCTGTTTCTCCACAGAGCTGATCTCCGGCTCGTCAGAGTCGTCACCGTTCCCGTCATATGACGCACGCAGTGACCGCGGTTCCCTCCTCCAGTCATTCAGGATCTGCTCTTGCTGGATCTTCATGGATCTTATTTCTTCCAGCAGAAAATCAAGCGACTTCTTGATATCCTTCAAGCCGTCCGTCACTGCTGGGTTTTTGATCAGGAGTTGTTTTTAACATTATTTACTTTTTTCTCAGTAAATAGATTTTCGAAGTGCAGCTGCGCTATGCCTCCCTTAATATAATATTTGATTCAATATTTATTTCTTCGTTGAAACCGTAGTGTAATCAGGTCAATGTCCTTTGAGGCGTTCATTATCAGAAATGAACAGACTTCACGAAAAACAACCTTCTGAGGCGATTAGACCTTCGCGTTGTCATTTTAAGAACACTCAAATGAAAGACAGGCTAGAACTTCAGAAAACAAGTCCTGGTCCTCTTGTATGGAAGTTTTTTTGAGTCATAATTCAAAGTAATATGCAATTCTCAATTGACAATTCAAAATGCTATTCAGGCTTTTAATTTGAAATTACATTTTTCAATTTACAATTCAATATAAAAAATGTACAATTCAACATGGCAATTTTAAAAATAAAATATTAAATGAAAACAAAATCAATTGCATTTTAAACTTTTATGGGTTTTTAATGTCATTCATTCATTTTCTATACCTTTCTGTCCCTTTCGGGGCCATGGGGCTGGCAGAGCCTAACCTGGCAACCTTTATAATGTCATAATTCAACAGAATATTGTTTTGATATTTACAATTCAGTTTTCAATATGACATTTCATTTTGAAAGTGCATTTTGCAATTTACTGAATAAGATTTTAAAAAGACATTTCAATACAAAGTTTGCTTTAAATTCCTTTTAAAGTAGTTAAAAATGTAAAAATGGAAGTGCAAAACAGCGCCCCCTAGTGTGTATTGCATCTTCATTTGCACAGTATGGCGCATTATGATGATTAAAATTCAATTTAAAATGCAAACTGTCAGACGCTTAAAAAAATAACAATTTTTAACTTTCAATTGAATATAAATAAAATCAAGTGAAGTATAAACTGTTGATGGTGATTGAAGAACTATCAAAAATGTATTTTTGATATTTTTTGTACTTTGCTATATTTATTTTATTAATGCCTCCCTGTAGAGAATTTTATTTAAAATGTCAATTTTAGTATAAAAATATTTAAAAGTGAATTCACTTTAAGTGGAATTTTTTTTATTTTTAAGCCTTAAAAATATGACTATTTTCCAAAAAGTAAATTAAGCAAAAAAAAATTAAAACGTGTTTCTCACAAAAATGTCCAGATCCCATATTTTAATTTAAAACACAACAGCAAATCCACATTTTTGTCTGGTGACATGTACAAAAGGGGCTTTAAAAGTCCTGACTGATTGTCTTTGCCAAATTTTTCACAATTTTGAAAAAATTCCTGAAGTTTTAGTCTGAAACCGCCTGTGTGCTGCCCCCTAGAGTTATAAACGAGGTAGGAAAGTTTTACCTCCAGTTAACCTCAGTGTCACTGTCAATCACGGATACACACCTCCCCGGTCAGCGCCCCTGACCTAGGCCCACTCATTTTTTTGTATTTTTCAAATCTCCACTGAGGGTGCAGTCAGCCTCCAACTGTCCTGTTATTACCCTTTAAATAAAATCAAAGAGCTCAGGGGTCTGATGTCACTCCAGGAAATGTCCACCAGACGGATTCATTTTTCAGTGTGCTCCTTTTTCAGATCATAAAATGATATCCCTGCAACTACATGGAGCAAAAATACAAAACCATAATAAATTAAGAGGATACTGGAAATTAAATAATACATTGCTGGAGGATGAGTCTTTTCAAAATGTAGTTAAACAAAATGCAAAACAAATGTTTGAAGACCAAAGAATGAGTACTAAGCAAAGATGGGAATATTTCAAATTCAAAGTTAGAATTATAGCAGTTGAACGCAGCAAAGCTGTTTTTAAAAATAGACGGGCAAAAGAAAATATGATAATGAATATGCTGCAAGCTTTATTAAATAAAATTCATCTTTCTGAGGAGGAAAAGATGCAGCTAACCCAACTTCAAAATGATCATTTATACGTTGAGGCTGCAAAAGGTGCCTTCATAAGATCTAGAGCAAAATGGCTAGAAAATGGAGAAAAATACAATATTAGAAAAAAGGAACTACAAAAGAAATACTATTTCCAAACTGAAGATTGACAATTGTGTTAGTACTGATCCAACAGAGATAGCAAAACATGTCAAACCTTTTTATGAAGAACTTGTACAAATTAAAATATAATGCAGAATACTGTCAATCATTTTTCAGAAACCTCAGAGAACACATTCCCTCTATTTCTGATCATTTCAAATCAATTTGTGACAGTCCTTTATCTAAAAACGAGCTGCTAAGTGTGCTAAAAAAGATGAAAAATGGAAAATCTCCAGGTAACGATGGGCTTTCCAAAGAATGTTACTGTCACTTCTGGGACATTATTGAGACACATCTTATAGACATGTATAAGGAATGCATTAAAAAGAAAGAGGAAATAACTTCTACAATGAAACAGGGATTGATTTCTTTAATCCCTAAACCAAACAAAGATTCTGCCATAATCGAAAATTGGAGGCTAATAACACTTCTGAATGTAGACTATAAACTATTCGCCTCTGTTTTTGCCCAACGATTAAAAAATAATTTACACTAAATTATAAATGAAACACAATGGAACACCAAACCTAGAGGTGTTATTTATTGGAATAATTCATTCATTCATTCATTTTCTGAACCGCTTTATCCCTTTCGGGGTCACGGGGCTGCCGGAGCCTAACCCGGCTCACGGGCGAAGGCAGGGGACGCCCCTGGACTGGTCGCCAGTCTGTCGCAGGGGCTTTTTGGAATAATATATTTGGAAATATTAAGTGGAATAAAGCTTGGATTCTATCTGAAAAATTTTGCATTAATAATAAAGTCAACGAAATACATTAAAAAATCTTACATAATATTTATCCAACAAATATGTACATAAACCAAATATTCTGACATTGATTTCAACTGTAGTTTTTGCAGCAACTCCCCTGAATCAATCCTCCACCTTTTCTATACCTGTGCATTTTTTTTATCTTTGGAAACAATTGGAACGATTCATAAACATTAAGTTAAAAATCAATTGTGTCATAGATTTTGATGATATAATTACTTATTTTTCCTTTGAAAAAAAAAACCCATAGAAAATATTGTCAATTTACTGCTTTTGGAAACCAAATTTTATTTACACAAATGCAGAATTAGAAAACATTCTCCTAATTTTTGTGGATGCATGTCTGAATTGCACCAATTTTATAATACTGTCAAGGGAATCCATAACCCCAACGCGTACCACACAGCTGAACTTTGTGCTTTCCTACTTCATAACTGATTTTGTTTTCTATTGTTTAATTTTGCTGATTGATTTGTTGCCTGTGTTATTATTTTGTGTTAAAATATTGTTTTTAATGTCATTGCTATGTTTGGATGCTTCTGTCCATATGTTCTTTAAATATGTTTTGGATTCAATAAAAAAAAAAAAAAGTCTTATTTGATACTTAAAGTATAAAATCTTAATTTTTTTTCAACACCACAAGGCCATGTAGAAGCAACAAACCAATGTTTGTAATTTAATGAAAACTGTCTGAAAAGTTCATTTAACATTTTGTTTTTTGTTGTTGTGTAAATGTAAACTTTTTTCTCTTGTTTTTTAATATTTTGTTTTAATTGTGTTGTTATTTATTAGAAACTGTTATGTTTCTGGGAAAAAGCCATTTTTGAATTTAAATATAATCAGGGGACATCGAGGTCTGATGTAATTCTACAAACTGTCCACCAGATGGAGACATTTTCAGATTTCACTTGAGGAAAAACCATAGAAACGGTTTTATCTGATTTTTAAAACATAAAAAGTTGCTGCTTTTGTCAAAATATGATGTAATGTCTTCCTAAAAAAATGCTCTTCACTTATTCTTTTCATTTTTTAAAATTTTGTTTATGCATTTACTTATTTAAGTGGGCTGCACGGTGGCGCAGTGGTTAGCGCTCTTGCCTCACAGCAAGAAGGTTCCCAGTCCTGGCTGGGGGATTTGAAAACAGTGTCACCAATGGGGGACCTTTCTGTGTGGAGTTTGCATGTTCTCCCCATGTGTGGGTTTTCACCAGGGACTCCAGCTTCCTCCCACCATCCAAAAACATGCTTCACAGGTTAATTGGTTACTCTAAATTTTCCCTAGGTGTGGATGTGGATGTGAGCATGTGTGGGTGTGTGACTGTGGCCCCTGCGACAGACTGGCAACCAGTCCAGGGGTGTCCCCTGCCTTCACCCTTGAGTAGCCAGGTTAGCGTCCGGCAGCCCTGTGACCCCAAAAGGGATTAAGCAGTTCAGAAAATGAATGAACTTATTTAAGTATCAGAAATAAAAATGTTATGAATGCATATATTTATTTTTTTGTATATTTATCTATGTATGTGTGTATGTGTGTACTTTTGCATAAATCAAAAAAATACAATGTTGTGAATGTATATATGTGTTTTTAAATGTCTTTATTTATCTATAAATGTATGTGTGTTTACATGCGTGTGTGTGTGTGTGTGTGTGTGTGCGTGTGTGTGTGTGAGGGGCTGTGTGAGAGTAAAAACAAACAGAACATGTAAATCCAAGATACGATGGATGGATGGATGGATGAATGGATGGTGGATGGGTGGGTGGTTCGGTTGGTCGTCGGTCTTTACTTCTTTATTTATTTATTTATTACAGGAACATGTGTGCAGAATATGAACTGGAAACCTCTACCACGTTCTGAGGTGTTTCCCATTTTGACTTTGGGGTTTCCAGTCCATATTCTGCCCACGTGTTCCTGTATACTATTCCAGCCACTTTGTTATGGCGCTCTAAGTATGCTTTCCCGGCCAGCATCTTACACCCTGCAGTTATGTGCCATATTGTTTCAGGTGCCTCTTTGCACAGCCTACATCTTGGGTCTTGTCTTGTGTGGTAAATCTGAGCCTCTATCACTCTGGTGCTCAGGCCTTGTTCCTGAGCACAGAGAATTCACTGCTTGCTGTGTGGCCAAAAATGTGTTCCCGCCTCTTTGGCGTGTGGAAGAAGCTAGCACCTAATGTTTGTAGCCTGATTGCTGCATTGAGCTAACAGCTAATGTTTGTAGCCTGATTGCTGCATTGAGCTAACAGCTAATGTTTGTAGCCTGATTGCTACATAGAGCTAACAGCTAATGTTTGTAGCCTCATTGCTACATTGAGCTAACAGCTAATGTTTGTGGCCTGATTGCTACATAGAGCTAGCAGCTAATGTTTGTAGCCTCATTGCTACATAGAGCTCACACCTAATGTTTGTAGCCTGATTGCTACATTGAGCTAACAGCCAATGTTTGTAGCCTCATTGCTACATAGAGCTAGCAGCTAATGTTTGTAGCCTGATTGCTACATAGAGCTAGCAGCTAATGTTTGTGGCCTGATTGCTACATAGAGCTAGCAGCTAATGTTTGTGGCCTGATTGCTACATAGAGCTAGCAGCTAATGTTTGTAGCCTCATTGCTACATAGAGCTCACACCTAATGTTTGTAGCCTGATTGCTACATTGAGCTAGCAGCTAATGTTTGTAGCCTCATTGCTACATAGAGCTCACACCTAATGTTTGTAGCCTGATTGCTACATAGAGCTAGCAGCTAATGTTAGTAGCCTGATTGCTACATAGAGCTAGCAGCTAATGTTTGTGGCCTGATTGCTACATGGAGCTACATCATTTTATCTTATTTACAATGCATGGGAGACACAGATGATGTTTAGAGATCAGGTTTATTTATTTCGAAGAGCTCTACAAAAACATCAGTGATCATGTCTCCATGTTTAGGTTCATGAAAACATTTAGAGTCTCCCGGTTGCACCAGTGAGTTTCTCTCCTGCTCTGTGTCTGATTGACGGATGCTTCTGTGGGTTTCCGTCTCTCTCTGAATGAGTTTGTAGCCTGATTGCAACATAGAGCTAACAGCAAATGTTTGTAGCCTGATTGCAACATAGAGCTAACAGCTAATGTTTGTAACCTGATTGCTACATGGAGATAACAGCTAATTTTTGTAACCTGATTGCTACATAGAGCTAAGAGCTAACGGAGCTGCATCATTCTGTCTTATTTACAATGCCTGGGAGACACAGATGATGTTTAGAGATCAGGTTTATTTATTTCAAAGAGCTCTACAAAAACATCAGTGATCATGTCTCCATGTTTGGGTTCATGAAAACATTTAGAGTCTCCCGGTTGCTCCAGTGAGTTTCTTTCCTGCTCTGTGTCTGATTGACGGATGCTTCTCTGGGTTTCCGTCTCTCTCTGAACGACTTCAAATGGTTACTGTCACACATTAAAATGATAGGGCAAAAATAAAAACAAGAATAAAATGAGGGGAACATTTTTTATTGTTGTCTCAATGAAAATAAGAAAAACATCAAAAAGTTCACAAGATCTGAGCAGACTGCTTTCCCATCCCAGCGGCTCACTCTCTGGCCATGAGCTCCTCTACCGGGAGCCGGCGTAGTGAGCGTGTCCACAACAGCTCCATAGGTCCTGCGACAGACACGCTAGAGTGTAACCGCCTTCAACCAAATGAAACCGGGACGGGTTCTGGAAACCCCGCTACCCAGAAAGAGATACAGCAGGTTAGGAAAATGATTGGAAGTTCAGGAGAGCCATGGATCGATCCACCATATTGGATGTTTTCTCTCCGCTGTCACTGAAAACGTCATGTCCCCGAAGTTGAGTCCCTGATTGGTTGAGGAGATGCAGAGTTCAGACTTTTTTTAAACTCTGGCCAGTCTGTGCAACCATTCAATTTGCGCTGTTTCCAGACTTTTGTGCCACGTTGGCTGCTCAATTTCTTGCCGTAGAACCTTAACTTTACATTGAAACTGGCCGCCCCTTCCGCCCGAATCGTGTTCAGTGTGAGTGCGCCTTTAGAAGGTATGTTGATAAGTGTTGATGACAAATAAATTGTCGGGATAACAGTGTGAGAAGCGACGTGTATCACATTAAAAGCTGTTTTAATGAGCCTTCAGTCATCTAACCCAATTTCAACGAGTTGCTGTTCTCATTGTTTATCAGCTACTCTGTTTACATCCTGTAATGTTTGGCTAAAGTGGCTGTTTTTGTCAAGTTGTTCCACTCCAAGCACAGAGCCTTTTCAGACTGAGGATATTCAGAGCCAATCGGAGGTCAGTATGATTTGAGAACAACCAAGACTACCTCAAAAGATAGATCTGAGAGCCGTCACATCAAGATGCTTTTTGCTAGCTGGAGAACAGTGACGTGCGATGAGGTTCAGAGCTAGTAAGGCACTGAAGTCCTCAGTCAGATTTGCAAACATATGAACCCTACAGAGTAGCTTCCTCACCATCTGATTGGCAGCAGCACTTTTCATTATAAATGAAGTCTATGTTGCTCCGTGGTTTTACGTCTATGGTCTCTCCTTTTAAAGAAACGCATTAATAACCTGTTAAAAGAAGTCTTCCTTTTCTTACTTCAGTTTGAAAAGTCTTTCTGTTTTAGTGGAGATCACTACCAGTGGCGTGTCTAAACAATTTCTTGAGTTTAGGGGTTTAAAAACGTAATCCTCCATTTAAAAAATGATGCTAAACATTATTTAAAAAACTACTGGATGGCTGCACTTGGCTTGCTACTCTTAATTCTATTATTCTTTAGCTGTCACATTCTGTCACATTCTCCAGACTCACCAGCGCCCTCTGCCTTGAGGCCGGTGTACTGCCTTCCTCACCTAGCCTATTTCTAAAGTGCATTTTTAGCGGAAAATAAGACTAAATGAGTCACAAACTGGCACCAATGTAATCAGACAGATGGCGAGAAATAATCAGATTAGGTAATTTTACAATAAAGCATCTTTTATGATGAAAAAAAGGCAGAATTAGTAAAGTGCATGCTGCAGCTACAGCTCCAGTCAGTGGCTGTGTCCAAATTCATTCTCTGCTCTCTAACTACTAAAAAACAATATAGTGTGGGACTATGTAGTGCCCTGGATTTTAAAAGCCATTTGGACACCATGCTCAGTATTTTTTGGCCATTCTTCTTCTTCTGGTGTTGTTTATATGCCGGTTGACAAACAACAAAATGGTTGCATTACCCGCCACCACCTGGTCTGGAGGCTAACTACTGTTTTTTTCATAAGCCAATGATGATGTCGCTGGTTTGCCGAAGTAAAAACCTAATAATATCAACATATTACGAATGACTGAATGAGTATATTGATGAAAGAAGTTCATCAATATAATTTTGTTCTGAAAATGAAAAACCTGGCTGGTTCATAAAAAATACAAATTCATACATTTTGGTGAAGATTTTTTAATGTTTTTGGCCAGTCTGACACAAGACCAGATTTTTGGTTGACCCGTAGGACCATAGGACGTCTGGTGGGGCAGCTTCAGGTTCCTGATGCTCTGGTCCTGGTGTAAAGGCACTATTTCTGTTCTGTAACACCATTTGAAGTCTGTCCACCGATTGTTATTTGAAACACGAGTGAGACGTGATCTTCCATCAAGCTCTTTTATTCCAAAATCAAAATTACACAAACTCACACGGTCAAATATCTGTTTTTGACTAGCCAAACATTTCTTAGAAAAAATAATTTGTGAACTTTGTAAGCAGTTCTTCCCTTAATTCATAAAGTTTTAGTTAATGACTATTCTCTCACAAAAACAAAACACTAATAATAATTGAAAGTGCAGTCTTAAGTCATGTGTTCTTACATTACGGAAATGTGATGTTATTTTAATAAAATACACTTCCGATCTCTGAACTTTTTTATGAACACAAACCTTTCTTTAAAGCTACGACTTGATGTACAAACATTACACAGCAAAACGTTGGGGAAGCATTAAATATTGACCAAAATGAACTTTGTGGGTGACCTGCTGGGTGTTCACGTTTTGGGTGTGGGAACTTTGTCGCTTACTGTCTGTTTTTTAAGATTTTTTAAAATTCTTTTTTTTATTTAATTTTTTACAGAAGTGTGTTGCATTCAATTTAAAAAAGTAGATCACTTTTTTAAAATTTAATGCAACATGCTTCCATAAAGATTAAAACTAGTGATAAACAATCAAATACTTACTTTATTTTTTTAGTCATTTCAAAAAGTAGCAATGACATTGAGCAACAAGTGTGTGTTTGTGTTGGCTGAGATCAGTGTTGTTGTGAGCAAAAAATGCTAGAAATTACCAGCACACCTGAATGCAGCCCCTGAATGCAGCCACTGAATGCACCTCCTGCTGCGGAAAATGTGAGGATTAAATCTGTTCCATAAAGTCAGAATAAAATGTTTGAACAAACTCTGGGATGGATTTATGGTGGCCCATTGGGGAAGGAAGGCAGACACCTAAAAGTCATGGTTGTGAGTTTGAGCTCCGTGTCAGAAATAGTGAATGTCTCACCTGCCAAAGTGGCTAGTGAAATAGTTACTCTACCCGCCAGATAAAAGTTTTACATGCATTTGGCGGGTGGGCAGTTGATAATATACATAGTGTCTGTTGCTGCTAAGTCCAGAGGAACGTGGAGACTTCAGGGCTTTAGTTGGTGCTCTGCAGCGACGGTTTGGACATTTTAGCCAGCCTGCGATTTTGCGTTCAGATCTGGCAACAGACAGAGACTAACAGATGGGCCGCTCCGGGCTCTGGCCTCTGATATTGAATCACTTACAAGAAGAGCTTCCCCTCACATGCCCGCTGCAGTCCAAAGCGAACTGGTGAGGGATCAGTTCATTCGAGCTCTGTCCCAGAGAGAACTGCAAGTGCAGATGCAACTGGCTCATCCTGGAACCCTTCAGGAAGGTTTGTCAGACGGCGTTGGAGAGAAAATTGGTTGGAGCTGCTGCAGAGAACAGTCACGTCGACTACATCCCTGTGGTGAGGGCTACGGTTAAAGAAGACCACCACATGCCAGAGGACTGAGGGATCCCTCTCCCTGCGTGGGGAGGGGGCCGCCGGGCCCAGGAGGCCGACACCCAAGAGATGAGGCCGCCGCTGCTGAAGGTCCTGTTCCCCCCACCGGGGATAGAGTAGGGGAAAGAAGATCAGTGGTCCCACCTTCTTTGTGTAATGTATTTGTGTGTGTGTGTGTTGAAGTATGTTTCTTGTGGTTGAAGGGTGTGTGTAATAAAGGGTGCAGTTAAAATTGGCGAGCAGGGCACTGGGGACATTTCCTGATTGCTTACAGGGATGTCCAACTCTTTAAGCCAATGAAAACGATGGTGAAATGGTCAATTTACTGCATAACATGTAGTTAAGTCTAAAATGTTGAAAGAAAGGCAAAAATGTATCTAAAAACCTTGTTGGAATGATAAATGTTATAAATGTGAATGAATCAATGAGACTCTTCCATTGTCACTGTTAGAATGAGTCAGGAAGACATCAAAGGGTCTGACAGACAGATGTTTACAAACATTGGCAGCACAGGTGCAGCTTCACTGACTAATGAGACAGCAGAATCACTGAGCTGAGATTTTAATGTATTTCAATGGAGGTCACTACCTCCAAACAAATGTTCATATCTTCAAAAGTCCTTCACTTATCAGAAGAGTTGAACCCTTGTAAGAATCACAAGGCTTTGGGCCATAATGTGTTAAAAGTTTCATGTCTTTAGGTTCAAGCTTGTTCTCATAATTGCAAGTTAAAATCAGAGTGGGTGTTTGAACTAGCTGGAAAATGTAACATTGGCAGGTATTGCATTATGCAATCAAATTAATAAGTGGTTAATAAGGACTTATTTACGGGGGACATAAAGAAGAAGCTGCCTATACTCTTGAAAATACTGCTGTCAACCATGGAAACTTCTCAGAGTTGTTATTACTTTTGAGTGGGTATGATCTGTGTCTTCAGCAGCACATCAGAGGTTGTATTGAGCAAAGTAAAAAGCATCATGAGAGTGGTGTAAAGGAAAGACGTTCACCTGTGACTCTTATGTCAAAAGACATTGTTGGTAAAGTTGTTGCTGTCCTAAACCAGACAATAAAGGACTCAATTGCAGATGAGGTTAGGAAGGCAGGAATGTTTTCTGTCCAAACTGATACCACTCAGGATATTATTTCCACAGATCAATGTGCGATTATTGTAAGAAATGTGTCAGATGCCATTCATGAGCGTTTGGTTGGTGTGATAAACTGTGAAATTCCACAGGCAATAATTTACTTTAGCTGTTAAAAAGAGCCTGCAAAAGCTTAACATTGAAACTGGCACATGTGTAGGTCACTCCACTCATGGTGCAGCTAACATGCAAGGGTCCTATCAGGGGTTTTCAGCTTTTCTTTCACAGCAGTCTCCTGCACAGATCCATGTTTGGTGTTATGCACACATTTTAAATGTAGTTCTGGAACAACATGCAGTGTTGTTGAATGAAGTGCATTCCACTTTTCATTGCTGAATGATGCAGCAGTTTTTCTGAGAGAGTCTTATAAGCCCATGCAAGTGTGGGAAGAGACCTCAGTGGACAGGCGTCACAGGAGACGGATTCCAATAGGGGAAACCAGGTGGTGGGCTAAGGATCAGGCTCTCTGGAAAATCTTTGGCTGTTTTGGTAATCCACAAGATGATGCACTGTGTGTTGACTTGCTGTTGACCCTAAACACAGTTATGGCAGATGGGAAAACGAAAGCAGCAGTGAGGGCAAAAGCAAGAGGCTTCATTGAAACTCTTCTGAAATTTGAGACAGTTCTAACTGCTCAAATCTTTCTACACATTTTTCAACACACCTCACCCCTCTCTAAATCCCTGCAGACCCACGGTATGAACATTTTCTCAGCTCAGAGACTCGTTGAGGGGACTGAGCAGAACCTTAAAGAATGTGTCAGAGACTTTGAGGCAGTGAAAAGAGAAGCTGACGTGTTTGTGAATTGGGCCAATGAAAAGCTTCAGGAGGTGGAAAGTTGTGAGCTTGTGGTACAGGCTGTGCTTCCAGAGAAAAGGGTGAGAAAAAAACATGATGACAGGAGAGCTCTTAGAGGATGTCCCTGTAGCCTCACCTGAGGCTGCTTTTGAGGTGAATGTCCATAATGTTATCCTGGAAACTGGGACAAATAGCAAATATTTGAGGTTTGCAGCCAATGCCAAACTGGTCTCAGATTCTGCTTGCCTTGATCCTAAAACCTTTGTAGAGATAAAGCTTAATGGACTCAGAACTTACAGAAATAAGTAAAAGTCTGTTTAGGTTTGATGAGAGAGCCTCAATAAGCACTTTACAAACACAAGTGTCCAGTCTAACATCCCAGAAAGGCTCAGAAAGTCCCCTCTGGAGGATTTCACTGTCAGGACAGGCACTGACATGACACAGGAAGGCCATGAGGGCCGAGGTGAAGCAGACATGGAACTTGAGAGCAGGACCTGTTTGACACAATACAACCTCTTCACAGATGCCTACCCAGTTATTGGGCTGGCATACACAATTTTGTGGAGCCTTTCATTGTCTCAAGTTGCATGTGAGAGAAGCTTCTCCACACTAAAGTTCATTCAAAACAGGTTACGGAGCACGCTCAGTCAGGAGCACTTGGAGGCATTTATGCTCATGGCAACAGGAAAAGAAATTCTCATGTCCATTGACTGTGACTCAATAATAAATAAGGTTTTGAGAAACAAACACACTTCTTAGGCTGGTACTTATGCTGTAGATTCTGGAATCCGGAGGTATTCTGTATATATGGTTATTTATGTAAGGTTATGGTCTTTCATTTTTCTTTATTCAGCGTGCAAAGACCCTCGATAGCGGTGGTAGACTTCCATCTGCAGCTGTGTTGTTAGGTATGAACGTGCAGCACTGCTCACCGAACAACGTTCACACTCCTCCTTTTTCAGCCAGTAGCATGTCCAACGCCTTCCTGTTCTGGAACGTCATCAGAGAGGTGGTGGATAACTGGTGGTGGACTGTCTGGAACCCTGCTTGTGTCCAATCTCCCAGTCTCTGAACATTGTAGTGGACATAGTTGATCCTGTCAACATTTTTATTAATAGTGCCCCACCAACAAATAGAAGATTCAAATCCAGCTGCAACCTGGTCTACAAGTTTATACTCATCAGGAACTCCGCGTGGAATTCCTATGGCATCTGTGTAGGTGGGATCTCACTCATCTTGCCAGGACGTTGATCGACTTTTCTGTGGGACCCGTCTCTAGACACAACACAGTAGTAACGTTACCAAAGCACATAGTCCAGTTTTGTTCTTAGACATCCTGTCAGTCTGCCATTTCTACACCACCACACACATCTCCTCTAGAAATTGGTTTGAAATCAAAAACTGTCAAGATGTCTGAGCACCACCTTTCTGTAAGGTTCCCTCGTAGTTGCCTTTTCCTGTAATATTAACACGTGAAATTTCCATAAGCTACTTTTGTAGAAAACATTGGCTTGTGATTTTCAGCCATGATTTCAGGGAACAAAGAATCCTATTCTGAACACTATTTATTCAAGTTTTCCTTGGTCATTACTTCCTCTAGGCAGTCAGGCCCAACAGCTGCTAGAGTTATTCAAAGTAAAGGTCTGGGTATTATGCAGACCACACAATGTCTGTTTGTAGCTTTTGCTGCCTGCTCTGCCATGAACAACCAGTTATTTCCCAGGTTAAAGTTAATATTATCTTCTTTTGCCTCTATACTTTGTCCTGGGGTCCAATAGTTATCGTCATCTGTTAGAAGTGAGTTCCAGCTGAAATCTAATACATGACCTGTTAAATACCACCAATGATTTTCCCAACCATGACCAGTGATTTCAGTTCGGCTGCAGAATCTTTTCAATGAGCTTATAGGTATAGTAATAACAGTTCTGGTAGGAACCCATTTAGTGAAGGCGTCTATAATTACTGGACAGTATATGTATTTTCTGATTTAGATAGTTCTATAAGATCCATATGTATTTGTAAATGATATTGTAGTTTAGGAAATCTGTCTCTATGGTCTGAGGTTTTCTTTGGGCATTTAGCACAAGTTAAACAAGCTCTACAAAAGTTAAATCCGTATTGAAGAAATGAAGTCTTAATAAACAAATACTTATGTGTGTGTCATAATAATTCAGTATTAACCAGTATGAACGTTTAGTGTTAAAAGTGATAAACTTGGTAGACATTGAATACTTAAACAAAAGGGTTTTTCATGGTTTAAACTTTGCAGACATTTTTATGATTGTGTGAATGAATGATAGGATAGTTTCTCACAGCATACAAGGTTAGTTCATATAGGGAGTATGCTGCTTTGAAACAAATGTCTGCAGGCGGGAGTGAATGGAGAGCTGGTAAGGAGTTAACGAGGAACAGAGGCACCTGCGAAAGGATGGGAAAAGGCGGACGGTGGGAAAATGCATCTCCAGGGAGAAGATCCAACCTCTTATTTTGATCCAACCTTCTTTTTGCATATTGTGTATAAAACTCTGGGTCAAAGGGATAAAGGATGTCTCTATTCTTCGTGCACGGAGAAGAGCATCCGCTAGATGCTTTCCTAAGGAGAGCTGGAGACCCTAAATTCATGTATTAGATATTTTGGTGTCAGGAATAAATCTTTTGGTGGAAAACCTCAAAATCGTTCCAGACCTCGATTTTTGAACACGCACTTAGGCATAATCAGCGAATTATAGCCTACAGTTTTGGTGACCCCGACGTGATTGAGGGAACGGAGTTTTGGGGAAGGGCGCTGCTTTGGCTTGTCCGTCTCTCTGTTTGAAGGTTTACTCTGAGGCGCCTCACCTGAAAGGTAAGCAGAAACCTGTTTTGGATGCATTCAAATATCTGCTATTGGCAACGTTAAATTTGGAGTAAACTGAGAACAGAGAAGGTGTGACTATTTAGTATTTTAGGAGATTTTGTGTTTTAAGGAAAAGTAAGTAAAGTAAAGGTAAAACGGGGGATGCAGTCCCGCCGTAGTGACCCGTCGTAGACTGACGTTTAGCCGGTGAAACACTGTGAGGTTTCTGTATACCTTGGGGAGTTAGGGTCCCCCAAAAACAGATGGTAAAGGTAAAAGGGACGGCGATCCCTTTGGGGTGGAAAGAGTGAAACTCGAGTCCCACGAGAGATAGAGTCGGCACTCTTTGGGGAGGGTTTGGTGAAACTTTACCCTACGAGAGGGAAAGTTGGCACCTTTAGATTTAGGATCAAAGATTAAAACTCCAGAAGTCCTGCGTAAGACCTGGATTTTAATCCCAAAGCGCGCTACGGTAAAGGTTAAAGTAAAGAAGAACGAGGTCTGAAGAACAAGGTTTAATCCACCCCCTAAATTTGAAAAAGTTAAAATTAATTTTTAATCAAAATTAGATAACAAAATTGGTAGGCAACATTATACAATTCTAATTGGACAGTAAATTAATAATTTTAATAAGAGTGACTGAGTGTGTTGAGTGTGTGCGGTAAGAATGCAAGGTGAATCTGATCGAGAGTGCAAAGAGTGTGGAGGCTGCAGCTCCATCCTCTTTCCTGATGTAATGTATATGGTGTTGGAACAGCAGATGTTGAATAAAAAAAGAGTAAAAGACAAGTTGAGGAAACTCAGGAAAGTGAACTTAGGACAGAGTAAGGAGACAGTGAAAGGAGGTTGGCATGGCTTGACTAAGTTTTTACAGACTTGTGAATGAAGAGTTGGAAACAGTGAAGAATCTGAGGAAGAAAATTAAAGATAAAAAAATGGGGAACTAGACGAAAAATGCAGAAGAAAATGGATAAAGTATAAGAAGCAGGAAGAGTTGACATGTGTCGGAGATTGATTGAAAGAGTCAGAGCAGCACAGAAAAGATATTCAGAACAGCAAACGAGAGAGTACAAAAAAAAAAAAAGGCTGCATGAGAAGCAGAGGTTGCAGAGCTCGTGTCCGAGCATTCCGGCTGGGAACGCGCAGACAGTGGGTGTGTCTACCAGAGGAGGAGAGATAGTGAAACGTCAGACAGAGATAAATATTTAATTGATCAGATTTTGACTGCTACCCTAGGAAGAAGAGGAGGGTCGCCGTGCCCATCCTCAGGGGGGGCAGGCTGCTGTGTCACCGAGTACAACCACAGACACACACACATACAGGAGGGGCCGCAGCGCTTCTCTCTAGCTAAGGATTGATCATCACACACACACACACACACACACACACACACACACACACACACAGGAGTGACAACACACACACACATCTAGTGCAGAGGGAGGGGTGGTGAGCAGACGTAGAGCAGAGATTGACAGCTCAGGACATATGCACACAACTGAGATGGGAAATGCAGGAGGAATGGATTTGCCACCGCTCATTGCACGTGAACTTAGTTAAAACAAGAAAGAGAGAAAAAAGAGATCAAAGACTAGAAAGAGTTTTGCAAAAAGGTTACAAGGAGAACAGGAATGGAGGCCCTGGAAGAGTAGGACACACAGTGGCTCAAAAAGTGAATCTGCAGATGCTTGGTCAGTACAGGGAAACACAGCTCTTTTACGGGCAGCATTACACTGTAAAGTTAAGAAAACCACAAAAGATAAACGCAGAGCAGGATCACATCCCATCCCACAACACTCATATCATTTAAGATCACACATACCACACAAATGCCAATGAGGGTAACATGGGGTAACAGATTACAGGGGTATGAACTCTGAGGATTTGTGATTTGCGGATCCTGATTGACTAACTTCCTAGGATGTGCCTGGGAGGACAGGCCTGGCTGAATAAGTTACTCTCAGTCATGGCAGGACAACAGCTGGCTTTGGGGGACATAAGACAGTCAATGGGATCCTGCTGTTCCTCACATGAGGCTGCACAGATTAAGGCTGTGGCTGGGACCTCTGCGTATCCTAATGGTACGCCGTTGGGACAGGTGGGTACTTAGCTTTATGATACTATTCAGGAATTCTTCCCCAGACCTTTGAATGCAGCACCTTAAGTGTTGCCATGGAAACCAAGTTCGGACCCAGTGACACATTATTCAGATTGGGCGAACCTTTGGACATCTCAAACAGGTAAACATCCCTCCAAATCCCCAGAAACAGAATTAATTTTTAGAACAGCTTTGCTGGTGGGACTTCCTGGGCCTGTAAAGGACAAACTCGAGCAAAACCCAGATCTGCTTCTGAGGCCACAAGACAGATTTCAGAGGCATGTTACTCATGCTCTGAAGAAACACATTGATAATGAGCAGAAAGAGAAGACACAGTTGAAGGATCTGGAAGTGCAGCTATTAAAATTACAACTGGCTAAAGCCCGAACAGATACAACGCAAATTAAGACGGATGATAAAAAAAAAAACAGAAAAAAAAGGAAGAGCAGAGAGTTAGGGAGCAGAGTGTGATGTGGCAGGGACCAATGCGTGGCGATGTTGGTGTTAGGGGGAGTAGAAGAGGCTGATATGCTGGGGGGAGAGGTGGATTCTGGTCTGTCCCACCACCTAATGATGGTTGCTTCAACTGTGGAGCCATGGATCCCTGGGCGAAGGAGTGTCCTCATACGAAATGGAACTCCGCTCAGGCCCCACCCCTATGAGAGGGCGAGGTGGTGGCTTTAGAGGTGGCAACCCCAGACCATGGCAGCAACATCATCCTGGTTCTTTTCAAGCTGGTCAATGCTACAGTGGGAAACACGACCTTTCATCACATCTTTGCAGACGTGTGTGGCTGGACAGACACTCAGACATTCTTACATCCACTCACCTGGGATGCAAGTGAACTTACTGGGCAGAGACCTTTTGCAAAAGACCAATGTGACTATTCTATGTGGACCAGAGGGATTACACATCAGGTTCCCTAATGGACATGAGATGACTGTTCAACTGGAATGTATACACATGGACAATGGTTGGTTCAACCTTTACAACCGCTTCCTGAGCCTTCAGCTGACATATATTGGGCTCTTTTGGAACCTGAAATGCAAACAAAACAGACTGGGGTTCATTCTGTCTTCCAGGCGTGGAAGCCTTGGATACGATCTCTGGCTCCATACCGTCCTCCCATTGACCCTCTACATTGTACTCTGTATTATGATAGAGAAGGTGATGAAGTGTACAGGAATTGTTTAGGGAAATTGAGGAGTCTGAATGGCATGTTATGTCTACCCACATGTATATAGGTGAAGAGGGGGTAGCAGCTCACTGTAAATTAACTGATGAACAATTAACATGGTATAAAATGGAGGACACGGCTGTGCCTCACATTTCTTTGGCCTTAGCTCCAGGGAAAGAAGCTAGGGAGTTAGGTCCAATGGTGAAACGTCTTAGCGCTCTACAGGACTGGTTCAGCTCGGATGTCCCACAGGTGCAGTATTCTCCTTCCAGTAAAGCTTATAGAATAAATTTAACTGCGAAATACCTCTGTATTTTAGAACATAAAGTATTAACACGTGACCATTCAGATCATGACATGGCTAAAGTTATGCTGGACCATTTACCAGAAGATCTCTGGTCTAAAGGTCCTTTTGACGTTAGTTTTTGTAAATATTTTATTTTAGACATAGATGAACGACAACCTGTATATAGAAAACAATACCCCTGGCCAAAAGAAGCCAATGACGTATGGAAGAGACTTAATGAAGCTACAAAGACACCAGTTTTACCAGTTCCTGATCCTTATCGCATTTTGACCTCACTGGGCCCAAAATATAAATGGTTCACTGTTGTAGATCTGGCAAATGCTTTTTTCTGTCTCCCTCTTGCACCTGAAAGCAGGAAATATTTTGCTTTTTATTATTAGGGTTACAGGTTGCAGTACCAAAGACTACCACAAGGGTTTAAGTGTAGTCCAGGCATTTTCAATCAGGCTTTAAAGATAATATTAGAAATTGTGATTCTTCCTGAAGACTGTTTATTGGTGCAGTACGTTGACGACCTGCTTTTGGCAACACCTACAGCAGAGACCTGTTTACAGGCCTCGTCCATATTTCTGAGAAGATTATGGATCTGTGGCTTCAAAATGTCCATGAAAAAGCTGCAGTGCTGCAGAAAGTCTGTCACTTAACTAGGACGCACTGTTTCTGCCCAAGGTTCTGCAATGTCAACGGATCTTCCATTTTGAAACATCTCAAACCTCAGACGGTCAGAAAGGTGTTCATATATTGCAGTGCTCCTTTAGATTCAATGGAAACCAGACAGCCACCCTGCATACAATACGCAGCGGGATTAGCAACACTAATTAAGAAAACAGCACACATCATCATAGGACATCCACTCATCATTTTGACAGAACACTCCATTTTAGCATATGTGGCCTCCACTGCATTCACCCTATCAACACTCAGACAGACCAGAATGATAAAGGAACTCACAGCACCTCACATTCAATATACTCATCAAGGTATAAATATAGCAGATTGTATTGGAACAACAGGTGAGAAACATTGGTGTGAATACAGGGTATTATATAAATACAGGGTCAGACATGACATGAAAGCCAGATTTGACTTACAGACAGAACTTTTAGTGATAGGAAGAAACCTATTTACTGATGGATGTTGTTGGCAGAGATTTCCATTGTTTACACAGACATGCTGGACACAGCCTATGGTAAGAGGTTTCTATTGGTGATTGTTGATTGTTTCACTGGATGGCCAGACGCCTATCCATGCGCACGCGAAGACTCTACCTCAGTAATAAAATCATTGGTTAATCTTTATATTCCAGTTAATTGTTTCCCAGCCTTAATCAGGTCTGACAATGGCGCCTACTTCAAAACTCATTTCTTCAAAAGCTGGGGCCAGGGTAAAATTGAACACATGCAAAGAAATTTATAGGAAAAAATGCGTGCAAATGTGTGCAACCAGCAAAATGAAATTGGTTCAGGCTCTCCCATTAGCTCTTTTAACTGTTTAACAGATCCTGCAGCTGCCATCCACCCCTGCTGGAGATGCCACTTCCAGACCTGTCATGTAAGCCATACCGGTCATAATTGCACTCCCTTGTCTCTAACATCTTTTCACAGGTAGCAGATCCTGCCTGCAATGACCCACCAAAGGATCCAGAAATGTTCACTTGCGTTTATAGCTTCACTGATATCACTTTTTCATGCTAAGACCTGCAGAGGACAATAAGTGTCTTTTTTTTCTTTTTTCATTCATTTTTTCTTCAATTCTTCTATTTCATTTTTTACTGTTTCCTTACTGTTTAACCGCTTTTTACCCCCACCATGCCCTCTGATTGCAGAACCTGGGTTTCCCCAGGTCCAAGAGGGGGAGGGCAGCATTAGGAATTTTCTTTGTATTGCTTGTATTTTTTGTTGTTTTGATTGTAATGTTTGAAGAAGCCCCGTGGACAAACTGAACCCACTGTAATGAGACACACCCAGATGAAGGTAACCACACACACACGCCAATATAAAACACCTTATTAGACACAGGCGAGACACGGGTGAAGCGGCCAAAAAGATGGTGGCGGGCTGGTCGGGAGTACCAAGAATCAGGCTGTGGACGTACGACCAAGGGGTAAGAGTAACAAAACCACAAAGTACTAGTACAATTGTTACAATTCCAATTAACTTTGAAGGGATTTCAGGAAGGTACAGCGACGACTGGGAAAGGATGGGAGAACTGGTGGTAAGCGTGCAAAATGAGGATGTGGACAGTTGGTTTAGCAGAAAAGGCCGCCAACTACTCAAAGTGGTCCCAGGACCCCTGGATTCAGATTGTATTGTTGATTTAATGAATATCACCAATCCACAGAACCCAAACTGCACCAGATGGGACAGAGTGTATCCTTTGGTTCCGGCTTTCAAAAGAAAACCTATTTTTTGATAGGCTGGCAATTTCTAGCAATTTAGGCTACTGGCTATTTCTCTTGTGTTAACATTTCCACAGGTGGAGCTCATAAATTAGGACAGGTAAATCAATCTTGGTGTTCTGATGTTGTGCATGTGACTAATTTTTCCCATCACAGCCATGTGGACATGGTGGTGGTGTGTTAAGAATCAATTGTTTGATAAACTCTCCAAGAATGTTGACAGCATTTATTTTGTACATTATAACATAAAGAGACTAAATGATTATATACAAGCAGATTTTGAAGCTATGAAAGAACAGCTGGATGCAGACTCACTGATGACCTTCCAGGTCAGGATTGCTCTTGACATGCTCTTGGCCGAAACAGTAGGTCTTTGTGGTATTTTTGGAAATATGTTTGATGAATGATTAACATTTGGGTCTTTTTGAATGCATTTATTAGGTGTTACTAACAAATAAAGCAAAATTACTAACATCAAAAAATCTTTTGGGTGTTGAAAATAAGGGGGTTAAAAGCTCCAAATAAATCTTTGCTAAGAGGCAGTTTATTTTACTAGATGTTGATTCCACCCATGACAGACAGTTTATTTTAACCCTGTTTTACTAGAAGGGCTTTTGTGTGCCATTTTAATCGTTTTGCAGCACTGTCATATCCATTTTTGCAGTTACAGCTTAAATGTGGCCTGATAAGGAGTTAGCGACGAACAGAGGCACCTGCGAAAGGATGGGAAAAGGCGGACGGTGGGAAAATGCATCTCCAGGGAGAAGATCCAACCTCTTATTTTGATCCAACCTTCTTTTTGCATATTGTGTATAAAACTCTGGGTCAAAGGGAAATAGGATGTCTCTATTCTTCGTGCACGGAGAAGAGCATCCGCTAGATGCTTTCCTAAGGAGAGCTGGAGACCCTAAATTCATGTATTAGATATTTTGATGTCAGGAATAAATCTTTTGGTGGAAAACCTCAAAATCGTTCCAGACCTCGATTTTTGAACACGCACTTAGGCATAATCGGCGAATTATAGCCTACAGTATATAATGTAATATTCCCTCTATTGCATCAAGTTTTAAGGGATACTGTCTCACACAAGGCCTATATTCTGTTTTATATTCTGTTCCTACATCTGTAGGCCCTTTTGACCATTGTTTTTCAGGGATGTCAGTCAAAAGCTCATTTTCTTCTTCTGTCAGGAGAATATTTAATTTCAGTTGAGACTGAAATGTTTTTGTTTTTCTTAATGCCAGAGCCATCAGTGGAACTGTCAATTCTCCATAGTTTAGTATCCATGCTCTGCACTAATTGTCACGGCAGCAGCCAGTCTGCTGGCTTTGACCTCAAAAACTCGTGACTTGACTCTGACTTTGGCCTTCTGACTTGTAAAGACTTGCCATTTCCAACAAAATCCAAAGAATTAAAAGTATATTGACACAGCCTCTCTTTTTCTCTGTTTGTTTACTTCCATGTGTGACGCCAACATAACATCCAATCAAATTATGGCCACGTTAGTTTGATCCGACAATCCAACCAATCAAATTGGAGAAAAACATTGGTCCTTAAAAGCGCGAGTTCTTGTTTGCCTGGTGTTATTACGTTCCGGTAAAAAAGTTATGAAGTTGTCAACAAAAAACGGCTTACAGTTTTCAGAACATGTAGATAAAAGGATTACCGGCAAAACTCAACAATGACCAACTTCATCAGACTCTTGAAGCTACAAAGACCTGAAAGCTTACCGGCTAACCGCTAGCTGCAGTTAAATGAATGGGACGGTCTGTTAGCGTAAACGTTACATTGTGTGGGCGTGCAGCCAGCTCAGCATAATCACAGACTGGACACAGATGATTTTGGGATCTGGGCAGACAAAATGATCCAAACTATTAACATTTTTGCAGTCAGTCATCTCTGTCAGTCAGTCAAAAAATGGACTTTTATCCCTAATTCTGCTTCCAGGTGATTCATTTTTATATGAAGTCATAACAACAACATCCTAAAATATTATAATGATTCTTGTCAAGATGCAGCGATCTCACGAGGGGGGTGAGTGAGGTTGGGGGGGCTTTTTAATCTCAACACCGGCTCTGTAATGTTACAGATTACGAATAAAGATCCATACAAAGTGGATTTGTGCATCTTATTATATTTCTAAAAAAAAACAGGTTTTATGAATTTTTTTAAATTAATTATTCTATGAATTTTTTTTCTTGTATTTATCCAACACGCCTTAAATCCGCCCATGAAAATATATTCTGACTTTAAATCTGTCCGTGATTATATACAGGAGACACACGGAACAGTGCATTAAGAAGATCATCATAGCATGAGTGTGGAACAACAGCTCTGTCACCAAAGCAACACTTTTATTCAACTTTCTGTTGCTGCTGTAAGGTCCACAGTGAAATTCAGGCTCTGTGACGTTTTTTTAAAGTAAGTTAACGGGAGAAATGTTGTTTTCAGGACAAAGAAAAACTGTATTCAAAACAGAGACAAATCCTATTGACAACAGAAATGTTAAACATGAAACTAAAAGATCTATTCATTCACAACACCTGAAGCCCAGGGGCTGTCGGAAGACTCAATGATGCCAGCCCGCAGCATGTCCTCAATTGCATTGTCAGCCGCTACCTGGTGAGCTAGAGGAGGGGCGTGTTTTGATAGGACGTGCGTCTCCAATGTCGATCTCATGTTGGACAAGTTTCTTCAGGCCCACCTTCATCCTCAGAAAGTGCAAAGACATCTTTATACTCCAACAGCACCTGCCACAGACCCTCCCTCACTATATTGTTTTTTAGTAGTTAGAGAGCAGAGAATGAATTTGGACACAGCCACTGACTGGAGCTGTAGCTGACGCATGCACTTTACTAATTCCGCCTTTTAATCATCATACAAGATGCTTTATTGTAAAATGACCTAATCTGTTTATTTTCTCGCCATCTGTCTGATTACATTGGTGCCAGTTTGTGACTCATTTAGTCTTATTTTCCGCTAAAAATGCACTTTAGAAATACGCTAGGTGAGGCAGGCAGTACACCGGCCTCAAGGCAGAGGGCGCTGGTGAGTCTGGAGAATGTGACAGAATGTGACAGCTAAAGAATAACAGAATTAAGAGTAGCAAGCCAAGTGCAGCTGTCCAGTAATTTTTTAAATAATGTTTAGCATCATTTCTTAAATGGAGGATTATGTTTTTAAACCCCTAAACTCAAGAAATTGTTTAGACACGACACTGGTATTGATCTCCACTAAGACAAAAAGACTTTTCAAACTGAAGTAAGAAAAGGAAGACTTCTACAAACAGGTTATTAATGTGTTTCTTTAAAAGGAGAGACCATAGACATAAAACAATGGAGCAACATAGACTTCATTTATAATGAAAAGTGCTGCTGCCAATCAGATGGTGAGAAAGCTACTCTGTAGGGTTCATATGTTTGTTCATATGTTCATATGTATGACTTCAGTGCCTCACTAGCTCTGAACCTCATCGCACGTCACTGTTCTCCAGCTAGCAAAAAGCATCTTGACGTGACGCCTCGGGTTAGATGACTGAAGGCTCATTAAACAGTTTTTAATGTGATACACGTCGCTTCTCACACTGTTATCAACACTTATCAACGTACCTTCTAAAGGCGCACTCACACTGAACACGATTCGGGCGGAAGGGGAAGCCAGTTTCAATGTAAAGTTGAGGTTCTACGGCACAAATTGAGCAGCCGACGTGGCACAAAAGTCTGGAAACAGCGCAAATTGAGTGGTGGCAGAGGCTGGCCAAAGTTTTAAAAAAGTCTGAACTCTGCATCTCCTCAACCAATCAGGGACTCAACTTCGGGGACATGACGTTTTCAGTGACAGGGGAGAGAAAACATCCAATATGATGCATCGATCCATAGCTCTCCTGAACTTCCTATTCTTTTTATTAACCTGCTGTATCTCTTTCTGGGTAGCAGGGTTTCCAGAACCCGTCTCGGTTTCTGTTGGGTGAAAGCGGTTACACTCTAGCGTGTCTGTCGCAGGACCTATGGAGCTGTTGTGGACACGCTCAATACGCCGGCTCCCGATAGAGGAGCTCATGGCCAGAGAGTGAGCCGCTGGGATGGGAAAGCAGTCTGCTCAGGTCTTAGAACTTTTTGATGTTTTTCTTATTTTCATTGAGACAACAATAAATAATGTTCCCTTCATTTTATTCTTGCTTTTATTTTTGCCCTTCATGTTAATGTCTGACAGTAACCATTTGAAGTCGTTCAGAGAGAGACGGAAACCCAGAGAAGCATCCGTCAATCAGACACAGACCAGGAGAGACACTCACTGGAGCAACCGGGAGACTCTAAATGTTTTCATGAACCCAAACATGGAGACGTGATCTCTGATGTTTTTGTAGAGCTCTTTAAAATAAATAAACCTGATCTCTAAACATCATCTGTGTCTCCCATGCATTGTAAATAAGATAAAATGATGCAGCTCCGTGTAGCAATCAGGCCACAAACATTAGCTGTTAGCTCTATGTAGCAATCAGGCTACAAACAATAGCTGTTAGCCCTATGTAGCAATCAGGCTACAAACATTAGCTGTTAGCCCTATGTAGCAATCAGGCTACAAACAATAGCTGTTAGCCCTATGTAGCAATCAGGCTACAAACATTAGCTGTTAGCCCTATGTAGCAATCAGGCTACAAACATTAGCTGTTAGCCCTATGTAGCAATGAGGCTACAAACATTAGCTGTTAGCTCCATGTAGAAATCAGGCTACAATCTTTAGCTGTTAGCTCTATGTTGCATCCAGGCTACAAAGTCGTTCAGAGAGAGACGGATACCCACAGAGGCGACCGTCAATCAGACACAGAGCAAGAGAGAAACTCACTGGTGCAACCGGAAGACTCCAAATGTTTTCATTAAACCCAAACATGGAGACGTGATCACTGATGTTTTTGTAGAGCTCTTTGAAATAAATAAACCTGATCTCTAAACATCATCTGTGTCTCCCATGCATTGTAAATAAGATAAAATGATGCATCTCCGTGTAGCAATCAGGCCACAAACATTAGCTGTTAGCCCTATGTAGCAATCAGGCTACAAACATTAACTGTTACCTCCATTTAGCAGTCAGGCTACAGACATTACCTGCTAGCTCTATGTAGCAGTCAGGCTACAAAAATTAGCTGTTAGCTCTATGTAGCAATCAGGACACAAACAATTGCTGTTAGCTCCAAATAGCAATCAGGTTACAAACATTTGCTGTTAGCTCTTTGTAGCAATCAGGCCACAAACATTAGCTGTTAGCTCCATATAGCAATCAGGTTACAAAAATTAGCTGTTAGCTCTATGTAGCAATCAGGCTACAAACATTAGCTGTTAGCTCTATGTAGCAATCAGGCTACAAACATTAGCTGTTACCTCCATTTAGCAGTCAGGCTACAGACATTACCTGCTAGCTCTATGTAGCAATCAGGCTAAAACATTAGCTGTTAGCTCTGTGTAGCAATCAGGACACAAAAATTGCTGTTAGCTCTATGTAGCAATCAGGCTACAAATATTAGCTGTTAGCTCTATGTAGCAATCTTAGCTGTTAGCTCCATATAGCCAAAAATTAGCTGTTAGCTCTATGTAGCAATCAGGCTACAAACATTAGCTGTTAGCTCTATGTAGCAATCAGGCTACAAACATTAGCTGTTAGCTCCATGTAGAAATCAGGCTACAATCTTTAGCTGTTAGCTCTATGTTGCATCCAGGCTACAAACGTTCAGAGAGAGACGGATACCCACAGAAGCGACCGTCAATCAGACACAGTGCAAGAGAGAACTCACTGGTGCAACCAGAAGACTCTAATGTTTTCATGAACCCAACATGGAGACGTGATCACTGATGTGAGCTCTTTGAATAAATAAACCTGATCTCAAAACATCATCTGTGTCTCCGATGCATTGTAAATAAGATAAAATGATGCAGCTCCGTGTAGCAATCAGGCCACAAACATTAGCTATTAGCCCTATGTAGCAATCAGGCAACAAACATTAGCTGTTAGCTCCATATATCAATCAGGTTACAAAAATTAGCTGTTAGCTCTATGTAGCAATCAGGCTACAAAAATTAGCTGTCTGCTACACGTCGAGCAACAAATTCGCCAAGAAAGAGGCGGGCCACGCAAATTAGCCGAGCAAATCATGTTCGGTGTGAGTGCACTTTTAGGCGTTGTGTCCTCTATAACCGTCTTGCAGCATGCCTCTGCTGTCCCAAAGCAGCAATAAAAAATGTTGTACCTGACGTTGATACAGACGTTCAAAATTGGTCAAGAAAATATGAGTTTGAATAATGCAAGGTTCAAAACTGGATCAAATTAAATAAAATCAGTCTGGACCAACAGACTTTTGCAGTCAGGAACACCCTAAAGCTTCTCTTTCTGGGCAGGAGCTCTCCGCCCATGCTAAGAATGCAAGTAATCCTTTCTCCAGTCATGAACCATGGACCTCGGAGTTAACTTTGCATGTAAATGTAAATGAAAAGAGTTTCAAAAAGACTTTTACAAAAACCTTTTTTTGTTTTTGTTATTTTTGTATGTATGGAGTGAATGGTTGGTTGAATTTTACTTTGCGTTTTTAAGCCCTTCCTGTCACAGCTCTCTGCATTTATCCGGACTTGAGACCGTCACATGAAAAGCACTGGTTAGTGCCCCCTTGTGGTTGCATTACTGTTTTTTTTTTTTTTTTTTTTTTTTTTGTTGCATTACATATAAATCTGGATATCAACATTTATTTTACATTAATGAATAGAAAAAGAATAATAGAATGAATAAAAAATAAGAGAAAAAATAAAACTTTAACAATTGTGGGGGGGAACAAGAGTCCCTGGAGAAAACCCCCCAAAAACCGTTTTTTTGAAGCAACTTGTTTTTACATAAAGGAACAAGAGAAAAATAAAACTTTCAAAACTGTGGGGGGGAACCAGAGACCCCGGAGAAAACCCCCAAAAAACTGTTATTTTTTTTTTTTACTAAATAACAGTCAATAAAAGTCAACAACTAAACATTTATAGTAAGAGAAAAGGAAAGAAGAAAAAAACACAATTTTTTTTGTGTGGAAAACATATATTGTCAAAAGATTTTTTTTTTTTTTTTTACTAATTTTATTTTAGTTGATGAAATAAAATTAAAACTTAACAGAAATTAACCAAAGAAAAGTCAAAAATTTAAAACACACACAGAAAAAAGGAAACTGAAGAAACAAAAAAACTTAAAGTAAGAGAAGATAAAAACATAGACAGAGGAAAATATGGTGACTTCTAAATCACATCTAAAATCTCGCGTAGACCAAGGAAACAAACTGAAGGGCTCAGGATAAAAACCTAAACATTGCAGACATATATTTAGGAGCTTTTTCCTGTTTTTAGTTCAGAAAAACGTGTCATCCAGTCATTTAAATAATGATCCTCAAGAAAAGCTGAATTTGCAGAAGCTCATCTCCTTGTTGTAGAGAGGTATAGCCATTCTTTTAAAAGGTCATCTAATCTCCTGCAGCCCTTTCTTCCACCCAATTGATGAAATCTGTCCAACAATAATCATCAAGAAAAGAAGTCATCCATTGATCCATCCATTGTTCTTCTTGCAGACATTTCTTGATGGCAGTTTGAATGTTGTTTAGATATATTTGATTTCCTTGAGCAGATAAACGTACTCCATTAGGCTGATACATGTTCTTATCAGGCTGAATCAAATTTTCATGCTCAATCACCACATTAAACAGGTCGGTATATCCCTTTAGAATGGTATTAACGGAGGTCCAGTATTTGTTCATTCGAACAGGATTTCCAGGTTCCCAGTATCTCCTTGGAAGGATGAGGGACAAGGCTATTTTCATTTGAGGGTACTTGTCTCTCAGGAGTCTCAGGTCTTCTGCCATCAGAGATGCGATCACTGTTGGAGGCATTCTTCCCAACTCATTGCCTTCAGCTTGGATGACCAAAACTTGAGGGGGACCATCTTCTTTAGAGATTGTTTGATGGACTTCATTAACAATCTTCTTCCAGTCCGAGTCTTCTATTCCAATCCACTTAACATTGGCATTGGAATCAAGGCCTTTTCCAAACGAATCATCAGCTGCAAGTTGTGCAATTGAAATCTGATGTGACCCAACAATCCAGATACTAGGTGCTCCTGTCACGCCATGTGTTTTGGTTATGGGGGAGCTTTCCAATGCATTGCACACTTTAGGGGAGCCAAATGTGTCCTCTTCAATCTTTTTTGGTTGGATCAGAGTTGGACTGGGAAGACAACTTTCTAAATACAGCTCAACCTCAGAGGCTAGGGGAAGGTTTAGGCTGACATGTTCACCAAGTGGCTTCCTCTTTTTTGCTGGGGACAAGAGATCTTCTGAACTTCTTTTTCTCTTCAGAAAAGGCTTTTTGTTGTAAAGCCAGTGTTCGTCCCCAAGTGGTGACTGTGATGCCTCAGAGGAATGTTCATTGTCAGGGATGTCTTCTTCACAAATCCTTCTCTTCTTTGGTGCAGGCGAGTGGTTCTCTGAGTCTGTTTCTGACATGAGTTTCCTCTTCCGGGCCGGCTGGCTCACAGATGCAGATACTGTATTGATACACTCTTTTGAAGGTTTTTCCTTCTCAGGCATCATCATCTGCATCTTCTGAAGGTCGTGTGGGATGTATGGGGTGCCGTCAATTGACTGAGGTTGGGATTGGTCTCTTGAAAAGGCCGGGTTAAGAATCTGCTCAATGGTGTCATGGATATCGCTTACAAACATCTCAAATCCTTCTGTTGTGAATTGTATTCCATTTGGTTGGAACAGACGACTTTCAAATCGTGTCAGTTCTTGATGTTCAATCACAACACCGTTGAAGAATGCGGTGTTGTATTGAATGGTTTTGTTAACTGTCATCCTGCCATCATTTATTTTATTAGGATCAAAATTGCCCCATACCAATCGTGGAGTGATGCAGGAATAGACAATTTTCATTTGTGGAAAAGCTTGATGCAGGTGTGTCAAGTCCTTCAACATTGCATTGACGAGATCTGACACATCTGTGTTTCCCAGGTCGTTGCTGCCAACATGGAGAACCAAAATGTCTGGAGAACTCCTTTGTTGGGGCAACTCTCTGTAGAAATGATTCAGGACATCCCTCCAGCACATGTTTACTTGTCCGATCCATTTCACTGTTGCATTGAGACCAAGGTTTTCTCCAAAGCATTGATTTGCTGTGTGTTGTGCTCCGGTGATGTAATATCCTGACCCAATGATCCAGTTTTCTGTCCTTACCAGAATCCCGGTTACCTGTGACAAATGGATGTTGCAGCAGCTGGTGGAGAGAAATTCTTGCTGCAGGATCCAATAACAGCATTCTCTCGAACAGGTGAATGAAGTGTTCCACTTTTGTCTGTTCTGTCTTGGAACACGTTCCTGATTTTTGCTGGTGTTTTCTGAAGTCATCTGGTGAAACAAACTTGACATCTTTTGGGACCTTCTTTCCATATTGTCTAGGGGTCTTCAAAAGCCACTGGTTTGTGTCACTTTTGAAGAAAAACTCCTGAATTCTGTATCCTCCATTTAGGAGATAATCTGGAAAGTGACCGTGAGTTTGTGTTATGTTCCAAATCATCTCATAATCACTATAGGCCGTGTAGAAAGGAAATCCAAAGAACATTTCGGCAACAATGCAAGCAAGGGACCAGACGTGGGATTGTTCAGTTTTCTGTGAACCTAGAAGTGTCTCTGGGGCCATGTACCACCTGAAATGTCTACTTGAACCATGAGAAGAGTTCTCAACTCGACTAAATTCAGTGGACATGATTTGTTGTTCCGGGTTCCTTCTAACTGTTAGCTTGATTCTGTCAGGCGTCAGAATTCCGTGAGCATTTTGGGGATTCAGAAAAGCTGTTGCCACTTGACGCAGAATTGAACTGATTTCTGTCAGTGTAAAAGAAGAAGTTGCTTTCGTGTGCAAAATTTCCCAAAGGGAAACTTCTTCTGGTTTGTTTTCTTTGATTTGGTTCATTTTTGTTGAAATCTGATGATGCTTGGTAAATCTTTGGAGGTTGTGTTCTTGAGAAAGCTGTGGTTGTGAACGCTCTTCAATGCGAAGTACCAGGCTAAACAAGCTGACCTCTATATGTAGACTTTGGTCTGATGATGTCAAATTAGGTTACAAGATTATATTGTCAGATAAATTAGGGCACAAGATTATAATGTCAGATAAATTAGGGCACAAGATTAGTTTGAGGATGTGAGGATGACATCAGCATGAGGTCACATAGACACTTATGACATAACTGTGACATCAGAGTGCCAGTGTCAGTTTCCTCAATTTTCAAATTGCGTAAATTTTCTCCTTTTTTTTAATGCCTTTTTTCTAACGGAATGGTTTTAAATCTACTAAATGTACTTCCCAATGTGCAAAGTTACGTTGTAAAGACCTCTCATCTTCGTTTCTCTAGATATTATTTATACTGCTCTCTGTGTATGTCAATTCAGACGGCTGCCTACTGTTCTAATTCATTTTACTAAAGCATAACTTATAAAGATAACATAAAAAAAACAACAATACATACTCATTTTCAGTTATTTATTGTATAAAATACAAAGCAATAATGAAAGCAGAGATAGATTTAAAAAGGGATACAAAAACATAGGAATATAAAACAGTTCTAAGTTTCTTTACACTGAGTCCTGAGCAGCTGTTGTCATCTTATCAAACTTAATGACTCTTTCTGTAAGAGTAGAAAGAGACAAATTACTAGAAATATGCAAACACAATCTGCAGTCATACACCACACCCCTTCATCTCTAGCTTCATCTCTTTCCCCTTTATCTATGCCCTATATTAGGGCCTTTAAATAGTAAACGGCATATACTTGTATAGCGCTTTTCTACTGTCCTTGAAGGTCCAAAGCACTTTACAGTCACAGTCCCACTCACCTGTTCACACACACATTCACACACTGATGGCGGCTCTGCTATCGAACACTGGCGGCAACCTATAACCACCAGTTGCAATGTGGGGTTCAGTGTCTTTCCCAAGAACAGGTCGACACATGGGTGAGCAAGGCGGGACACAGCCGCTTGTAATGAAACTGGCACCAAAAAGGATTTTTGTCTAATTCCTGAGAATGAGTCATATGGAAAGTTTGGATTCACAAATAGGATTTTTTGAACGTTTGAGTGAAAAAATCCTGATGACTTCCAACGTTGTCACAAAGTTAGAGTGGGAGTAGGTCTTCCTGCAGAAGTGAACCTCCTGTGAATTCACATGCGTAATTATGTCTATATTCTCCTTTTCTGTTGTCCTGTTTGGAGTCATTTTCCAGGAGCCAAGCATCATTTTTCATGAACAGCTGGAGGCCCTGTGAGATTGTTCCACATTTCTAATACATTTCATTTCACTGTTATCTATTCAGGGCCAGAAAAAGACACCATTCCTGGTGATAGCTTGGTGTGCACCTCGAAGGTTCAGAGTTCATGAAGACACAACGACGCTCCCTTTAATCCCCTGTTCTCCAGCATATGTGCTGAAGGAGATCAAGAAACCGTCAGCTGTTTACATCCCTGTGGTCGTCCCCTTTGGAATATTAAATATATTTTAAATGAAAAATATATATATATTTATTATAGAAAAGTTGTGTGGTTGAACAGAATTTTTTCACAGTATGATTAAGTAAACAAAGGCTCATTTGCAGTTTGTCTTTTACTTTTGAAAAAGCATAACCATGCATACATAACCTTACATACAGAATACCTCCAGATTCCAGAATCTACAGCATAAGTACCAGCCTAAGAAGTCTGTTTGTTTCTCAAAACCTTATTTATTATTGAGTCACAGTCAATGGACATGAGAATTTCTTTTCTTGTTGCCATGAGCATAAATGCCTCCAAGTGCTCCTGACTGAGCGTGCTCCGTAATTAAACAGTTCCTCTCTACAGCGCCTCCCCCGACAGCGCCTCAGACACGGGGCTCTCTCCCGACCGCTGGTCACCAGTCACGGGACCATTCTGAAAAGTCGCAGATCGGAACCGGCCAGTGGGTTTATCAACCATACCCGCTCTGTGGGTTCACGTTCGCCGCGAAGAACCTCCGCCGTGAGACCAGACCAGAGCGGGGAGGGTTACCTGCTTGGGATCCTTGTGATGGTGGAATATTTGCTTTGGAATATTTCTCTTTCAGTTAGTTTATTTTTGTAAGACTTGTCTCTCTGTTCGCTTTCTCTTGACCTTTGTTTTAAGAATTTTTTATAAAGGTTATTTTTCTTTTTACAAGCATTTTGTAGACCAGTTGTTAACCAAGAACATTTTTGTAAATTTGTTCTTGAATTGATGAATTGGATGATTGTTGTCATAGAGTGAACTAAATATTTCTAAAAACATTCATAAGCGGCGTCCACATCTTTCTCTCTGTACACAGAGTTCCAGTTCTGTCTGGATAAGTCATTATTAAAGGAGGTCATTGTTTGTTCATTTCTTAACCTTTTGTAAACTGGTTCTTTTATTATTTTCTTTGTTGTCACGTTGATATCAAATAGTGTGAAAACTGGTAAATGATCAGTTATGTCACATATCATGAGTCCACTCATATGAGTGTTTTCTATATTATTAGTAAATCTATTATCAATCAGAGCAGCTCTGTGAGCAGTAATTCTGCTGGTCTTGTTACGGTTGGATAGAAACTCATACTGTACATTCTGATGATAAAGTCATCTGCTGCTTTATGTTTGCTGGGGTTTATCAGATCTATATTCACATCTCCACAAATAAAGAAAGTTTTGTTATGTTGAGAGTGAAACATTTTTTCCATCCAGTCACTGAACACTTCTAGACTTGACCCTGGTGACCTGTATATACAGCTTATAATGACATTCTTCCCTGATTCATTACAGATTTAGATTGTAAACTTCATATTTTTCTGCACATAGATTGCGACTCCTCCTCCTTTTTTATTTACTCTGTTCACATAATGAAGTTCATAGTTTTCCAATTCAAAATCAGTGTCTTTGTTGCAGCTGAACCAAGTTTCTGATACAGTTCTGATGTTAAAGGAACATCCAGGTTCTGTAGATAGTCCTTGATGTCTCCAAAGTTAGTGTCCATGCTTCTGCTGTTAAAGTGGATGATTGACAGTCTTCCTTCAGGGTTAACAGAGTTTTTAAAGTCATCTATGCTGTAATATTTGCAGTCCAGATTAACAGAGGAAAAGAACTGATCAGGGTGGATGTCATCCTGCAGGTTCTGATCATTATCACTGAATATGTTAAGGTCAGGTTGCTCACAGTTCAGATCTTTCTGAAAGTTGTGGTGACAGTTGACTGTTGAAGAAAATGTCTTGTTTTTAGAAGCCATGTTTGTAGAGTTTGACTCCTCACCTGGAGAGTCCAGCATCTTCACTTCTCTCTTGTTTAGACTGCAGTGGGCAGAAACTTGTCCAGCTCCTCCAGGCTCCTGATAACGATGACCTTTGCTTGCTCAGGAGAAGCGTTTAGTTTAACGTAGATTCTGCAATCCCTTACCCAGGTGCTTTGAATCTTTCCTTGTCATTTCAGAAAGCGTGCTCTTCAGGTGATGTCAGCATTACGCTTAATGAGATTCTCATTCATGGAAACATTGGTTCCCTTCAGAAATCTTTCTTGCTTCAATAAAGATGTTTTGTGTTTCCGATTCACAAACCTCATGAGGATGGCAGGTCTGTCAGACTCTCTTCTCCTTGGAAGCGGGCGGCAGACCTCGATGTTGTTTGTGTCCAGAGAATTCCTTTGGACTTTAGGAAATCTTCCAGCTGTTTCTCCACAGAGCTGATCTCCGGCTCGTCAGAGTCGTCACCGTTCCCGTCATATGACGCACGCAGTGACCGCGGTTCCCTCCTCCAGTCATTCAGGATCTGCTCTTGCTGGATCTTCATGGATCTTATTTCTTCCAGCAGAAAATCAAGCGACTTCTTGATATCCTTCAAGCCGTCCGTCACTGCTGGGTTTTTGATCAGGAGTTGTTTTTAACATTATTTACTTTTTTCTCAGTAAATAGATTTTCGAAGTGCAGCTGCGCTATGCCTCCCTTAATATAATATTTGATTCAATATTTATTTCTTCGTTGAAACCGTAGTGTAATCAGGTCAATGTCCTTTGAGGCGTTCATTATCAGAAATGAACAGACTTCACGAAAAACAACCTTCTGAGGCGATTAGACCTTCGCGTTGTCATTTTAAGAACACTCAAATGAAAGACAGGCTAGAACTTCAGAAAACAAGTCCTGGTTCTCTTGTATGGAAGTTTTTTGAGTCATAATTCAAAGTAATATGCAATTCTCAATTGACAATTCAAAATGCTATTCAGGCTTTTAATTTGAAAATACATTTTTCAATTTACAATTCAATATAAAAAATTTACAATTCAACATGGCAATTTTAAACATAAAATATTAAATGAAAACAAAATCAATTGCATTTTAAACTTTTATGGGTTTTTAATGTCATTCATTCATTTTCTATACCTTTCTGTCCCTTTCGGGGCCATGGGGCTGGCAGAGCCTAACCTGGCAACCTTTATAATGTCATAATTCAACAGAATATTGTTTTGATATTTACAATTCAGTTTTCAATATGACATTTCATTTTGAAAGTGCATTTTGCAATTTACTGAATAAGATTTTAAAAAGACATTTCAATACAAAGTTTGCTTTAAATTCCTTTTAAAGTAGTTAAAAATGTAAAAATGGAAGTGCAAAACAGCGCCCCCTAGTGTGTATTGCATCTTGATTTGCACAGTATGGCGCATTATGATGATTAAAATTCAATTTAAAATGCAAACTGTCAGACGCTTAAAAAAATAACAATTTTTAACTTTCAATTGAATATAAATAAAATCAAGTGAAGTATAAACTGTTGATGGTGATTGAAGAACTATCAAAAACTTATTTTTGATATTTTTTGTACTTTGCTATATTTATTTTATTAATGCCTCCCTGTAGAGAATTTTATTTAAAATGTCAATTTTAGTATAAAAATATTTAAAAGTGAATTCACTTTAAGTGGAATTTTTTTTATTTTTAAGCCTTAAAAATATGACTATTTTCCAAAAAGTAAATTAAGCAAAAAAAACTTAAAACGTGTTTCTCACAAAAATGTCCAGATCCCATATTTTAATTTAAAACACAACAGCAAATCCACATTTTTGTCTGGTGACATGTACAAAAGGGGCTTTAAAAGTCCTGACTGATTGTCTTTGCCAAATTTTTCACAATTTTGAAAAAATTCCTGAAGTTTTAGTCTGAAACCGTCTGTGTGCTGCCCCCTAGAGTTATAAACGAGGTAGGAAAGTTTTACCTCCAGTTAACCTCAGTGTCACTGTCAATCACGGATACACACCTCCCCGGTCAGCGCCCCTGACCTAGGCCCACTCATTTTTTTGTATTTTTCAAATCTCCACTGAGGGTGCAGTCAGCCTCCAACTGTCCTGTTATTACCCTTTAAATAAAATCAAAGAGCTCAGGGGTCTGATGTCACTCCAGGAAATGTCCACCAGACGGATTCATTTTTCAGTGTGCTCCTTTTTCAGATCATAAAATGATATCCCTGCAACTACATGGAGCAAAAATACAAAACCATAATAAATTAAGAGGATACTGGAAATTAAATAATACATTGCTGGAGGATGAGTCTTTTCAAAATGTAGTTAAACAAAATGCAAAACAAATGTTTGAAGACCAAAGAATGAGTACTAAGCAAAGATGGGAATATTTCAAATTCAAAGTTAGAATTATAGCAGTTGAACGCAGCAAAGCTGTTTTTAAAAATAGACGGGCAAAAGAAAATATGATAATGAATATGCTGCAAGCTTTATTACATAAAATTCATCTTTCTGAGGAGGAAAAGATGCAGCTAACCCAACTTCAAAATGATCATTTATACGTTGAGGCTGCAAAAGGTGCCTTCATAAGATCTAGAGCAAAATGGCTAGAAAATGGAGAAAAATACAATATTAGAAAAAAGGAACTACAAAAGAAATACTATTTCCAAACTGAAGATTGACAATTGTGTTAGTACTGATCCAACAGAGATAGCAAAACATGTCAAACCTTTTTATGAAGAATTGTACAAATTAAAATATAATGCAGAATACTGTCAATCATTTTTCAGAAACCTCAGAGAACACATTCCCTCTATTTCTGATCATTTCAAATCAATTTGTGACAGTCCTTTATCTAAAAACGAGCTGCTAAGTGTGCTAAAAAAGATGAAAAATGGAAAATCTCCAGGTAACGATGGGCTTTCCAAAGAATTTTACTGTCACTTCTGGGACATTATTGAGACACATCTTATAGACATGTATAAGGAATGCATTAAAAAGAAAGAGGAAATAACTTCTACAATGAAACAGGGATTGATTTCTTTAATCCCTAAACCAAACAATGATTCTGCCATAATTGAAAATTGGAGGCTAATAACACTTCTGAATGTAGACTATAAACTATTCGCCTCTGTTTTTGCCCAACGATTAAAAAATAATTTACACTAAATTATAAATGAAACACAATGGAACACCAAACCTAGAGGTGTTATTTATTGGAATAATTCATTCATTCATTCATTTTCTGAACCGCTTTATCCCTTTCGGGGTCACGGGGCTGCCGGAGCCTAACCCGGCTCACGGGCGAAGGCAGGGGACGCCCCTGGACTGGTCGCCAGTCTGTCGCAGGGGCTTTTTGGAATAATATATTTGGAAATATTAAGTGGAATAAAGCTTGGATTCTATCTGAAAAATTTTGCATTAATAATAAAGTCAACGAAATACATTAAAAAATCTTACATAATATTTATCCAACAAATATGTACATAAACCAAATATTCTGACATTGATTTCAACTGTAGTTTTTGCAGCAACTCCCCTGAATCAATCCTCCACCTTTTCTATACCTGTGCATTTTTTTTTATCTTTGGAAACAATTGGAACGATTCATAAACATTAAGTTAAAAATCAATTGTGTCATAGATTTTGATGATATAATTACTTATTTTTCCTTTGAAAAAAAAAAACCCATAGAAAATATTGTCAATTTACTGCTTTTGGAAACCAAATTTTATTTACACAAATGCAGAATTAGAAAACATTCTCCTAATTTCTGTGGATGCATGTCTGAATTGCACCAATTTTATAATACCGTCAAGGGAATCCATAACCCCAACGCGTACCACACAGCTGAACTTTGTGCTTTCCTACTTCATAACTGATTTTGTTTTCTATTGTTTAATTTTGCTGATTGATTTGTTGCCTGTGTTATTATTTTGTGTTAAAATATTGTTTTTAATGTCATTGTTATGTGTGGATGCTTCTGTCCATATGTTCTGTAAATATGTTTTGGATTCAAAAAAAAAAAAAAAAAAGTCTTATTTGATACTTAAAGTATAAAATCTTCATTTTTTTTCAACACCACAAGGCCATGTAGAAGCAACAAACCAATGTTTGTAATTTAATGAAAACTGTCTGAAAAGTTCATTTAACATTTTGTTTTTTGTTGTTGTGTAAATGTTTCAAAATGTAAACTTTTATTACATTTAGTTTGGAGTATTTTTTCAGTATTTTTTCTCTTGTTTTTTAATATTTTGTTTTAATTGTGTTGTTATTTATTAGAAACTGTTATGTTTCTGGGAAAAAGCCATTTTTGAATTTAAATATAATCAGGGGACATCGAGGTCTGATGTAATTCTACAAACTGTCCACCAGATGGAGACATTTTCAGATTTCACTTGAGGAAAAACCATAGAAACGGTTTTATCTGATTTTTAAAACATAAAAAGTTGCTGCTTTTGTCAAAATATGATGTAATGTCTTCCTAAAAAAATTGCTTTTCACTTATTCTTTTCATTTTTTTTATTTTGTTTATGCATTTACTTATTTAAGTGGGCTGCACGGTGGCGCAGTGGTTAGCGCTCTTGCCTCACAGCAAGAAGGTTCCCAGTCCTGGCTGGGGGATTTGAAAACAGTGTCACCAATGGGGGACCTTTCTGTGTGGAGTTTGCATGTTCTCCCCATGTGTGGGTTTTCACCAGGGACTCCAGCTTCCTCCCACCATCCAAAAACATGCTTCACAGATTAATTGGTTACTCTAAATTTTCCCTAGGTGTGGATGTGGATGTGAGCATGTGTGGGTGTGTGACTGTGGCCCCTGCGACAGACTGGCAACCAGTCCAGGGGTGTCCCCTGCCTTCACCCTTGAGTAGCCAGGTTAGCGTCCGGCAGCCCTGTGACCCCAAAAGGGATTAAGCAGTTCAGAAAATGAATGAACTTATTTAAGTATCAGAAATAAAAATGTTATGAATGCATATATTTATTTTTTTGTATATTTATCTATGTATGTGTGTATGTGTGTACTTTTGCATAAATCAAAAAAATACAATGTTGTGAATGTATATATGTGTTTTTAAATGTCTTTATTTATCTATAAATGTATGTGTGTTTACATGCGTGTGTGTGTGTGTGTGCGTGTGTGTGTGAGGGGCTGTGTGAGAGTAAAAACAAACAGAACATGTAAATCCAAGATACGATGGATGGATGGATGGATGATGGATGGATGGATGGATGGATGGATGAATGGATGGTGGATGGGTGGGTGGTTCGGTTGGTCGTCGGTCTTTACTTCTTTATTTATTTATTTATTACAGGAACATGTGTGCAGAATATGAACTGGAAACCTCTACCACGTTCTGAGGTGTTTCCCATTTTGACTTTGGGGTTTCCAGTCCATATTCTGCCCACATGTTCCTGTATACTATTCCAGCCACTTTGTTATGGCGCTCTAAGTATGCTTTCCCGGCCAGCATCTTACACCCTGCAGTTATGTGCCATATTGTTTCAGGTGCCTCTTTGCACAGCCTACATCTTGGGTCTTGTCTTGTGTGGTAAATCTGAGCCTCTATCACTCTGGTGCTCAGGCCTTGTTCCTGAGCACAGATAATTCACTGCTTGCTGTGTGGCCAAAAATGTGTTCCCGCCTCTTTGGCGTGTGGAAGAAGCTAGCAGCTAATATTTGTAGCCTGATTGCTGCATTGAGCTAACAGCTAATGTTTGTAGCCTGATTGCTGCATTGAGCTAACAGCTAATGTTTGTAGCCTGATTGCTGCATTGAGCTAACAGCTAATGTTTGTAGCCTGATTGCTACATAGAGCTAACAGCTAATGTTTGTAGCCTGATTGCTACATTGAGCTAACAGCTAATGTTTGTAGCCTCATTGCTACATAGAGCTAGCAGCTAATGTTTGTAGCCTGATTGCTACATAGAGCTAACAGCCAATGTTTGTAGCCTCATTGCTACATAGAGCTAGCAGCTAATGTTTGTAGCCTGATTGCTACATAGAGCTCACACCTAATGTTTGTAGCCTGATTGCTACATAGAGCTAACAGCCAATGTTTGTAGCCTCATTGCTACATAGAGCTAGCAGCTAATGTTTGTAGCCTGATTGCTACATAGAGCTAGCAGCTAATGTTTGTGGCCTGATTGCTACATAGAGCTAGCAGCTAATGTTTGTAGCCTGATTGCTACATAGAGCTAGCAGCTAATGTTAGTAGCCTGATTGCTACATAGAGCTAGCAGCTATGTTTGTAGCCTGATTGCTACATAGAGCTAGCAGCTAATGTTTGTAGCCTGATTGCTACATAGAGCTAGCAGCTAATGTTTGTAGCCTGATTGCTACATAGAGCTAGCAGCTAATGTTTGTGGCCTGATTGCTACATAGAGCTAGCAGCTAATGTTTGTGGCCTGATGGCTACATAGAGCTAGCAGCTAATGTTTGTAGCCTCATTGCTACATAGAGCTCACACCTAATGTTGTAGCCTGATTGCTACATAGAGCTAGCAGCTAATGTTTGGTAGCCTGATTGCTACATAGAGCTAGCAGCTAATGTTTGTAGCCTGATTGCTACATAGAGCTAGCAGCTAATGTTTGTGGCCTGATTGCTACATAGAGCTAGCAGCTAATGTTTGTGGCCTGATTGCTACATAGAGCTAGCAGCTAATGTTTGTAGCCTCATTGCTACATAGAGCTCACACCTAATGTTTGTAGCCTGATTGCTACATTGAGCTAGCAGCTAATGTTTGTAGCCTCATTGCTACATAGAGCTCACACCTAATGTTTGTAGCCTGATTGCTACATAGAGCTAGCAGCTAATGTTAGTAGCCTGATTGCTACATAGAGCTAGCAGCTAATGTTTGTGGCCTGATTGCTACATAGAGCTAGCAGCTAATGTTTGTGGCCTGATTGCTACATGGAGCTACATCATTTTATCTTATTTACAATGCATGGGAGACACAGATGATGTTTAGAGATCAGGTTTATTTATTTCGAAGAGCTCTACAAAAAACATCAGTGATCATGTCTCCATGTTTAGGTTCATGAAAACATTTAGAGTCTCCCGGTTGCACCAGTGAGTTTCTCTCCTGCTCAGTGTCTAATTGACGGATGCTTCTGTTGGTTTCCGTCTCTCTCTGAATGTGTTTGTAGCCTGATTGCAACATAGAGCTAACAGCAAATGTTTGTAGCCTGATTGCTACATGGAGATAACAGCTAATTTTTGTAACCTGATTGCTACATAGAGCTAACAGCTAATGTTTGTAGCCTGATTGCTACATTGAGCTAACAGCTAATGTTTGTGGCCTGATTGCTACATAGAGCTAGCAGCTAATGTTTGTAGCCTCATTGCTACATAGAGCTCACACCTAATGTTTGTAGCCTGATTGTTACATAGAGCTAACAGCCAATGTTTGTAGCCTCATTGCTACATAGAGCTCACACCTAATGTTTGTAGCCTGATTGTTACATAGAGCTAACAGCCAATGTTTGTAGCCTCATTGCTACATAGAGCTAACAGCTAATGTTTGTAGCCTGATTGCTACATAGAGCTAGCAGCTAATGTTTGTAGCCTTATTGCTACATAGAGCTAGCAGCTAATGTTTGTAGCCTGATTGCTACATAGAGCTAGCAGCTAATGTTTGTGGCCTGATTGCTACATAGAGCTAGCAGCTAATGTTTGTGGCCTGATTGCTACATAGAGCTAGCAGCTAATGTTTGTAGCCTCATTGCTACATAGAGCTCACACCTAATGTTTGTAGCCTGATTGCTACATTGAGCTCACACCTAATGTTTGTAGCCTGATTGCTACATAGAGCTCACACCTAATGTTTGTAGCCTGATTACTACATAGAGCTAGCAGCTAATGTTAGTAGCCTGATTGCTACATAGAGCTAGCAGCTAATGTTTGTGGCCTGATTGCTACATAGAGCTAGCAGCTAATGTTTGTGGCCTGATTGCTACATGGAGCTACATCATTTTATCTTATTTACAATGCATGGGAGACACAGATGATGTTTAGAGATCAGGTTTATTTATTTCGAAGAGCTCTACAAAAACATCAGTGATCATGTCTCCATGTTTAGGTTCATGAAAACATTTAGAGTCTCCCGGTTGCACCAGTGAGTTTCTCTCCTGCTCAGTGTCTAATTGACGGATGCTTCTGTTGGTTTCCGTCTCTCTCTGAATGTGTTTGTAGCCTGATTGCAACATAGAGCTAACAGCTAATGTTTGTAACCTGATTGCTACATAGAGCTAACAGCTAATGTTTGTAACCTGATTGCTACATAGAGCTAAGAGCTAACGGAGCTGCATCATTCTGTCTTATTTACAATGCCTGGGGGACACAGATGATGTTTAGAGATCAGATTTATTTATTTCAAAGAGCTCTACAAAAACATCAATGATCATGTCTCCATGTTTGGGTTTATGAAAACATTTAGAGTCTCCCGGTTGCTCCAGTGAGTTTCTTTCCTGCTCTGTGTCTGATTGACGGATGCTTCTCTGGGGTTCCGTCTCTCTCTGAACGACTTTAAATGGTTACTCTCACACATTAAAATGATAGGGCAAAAATAAAAACAAGAATAAAATGAGGGGAACATTATTTATTGTTGTCTCAATGAAAATAAGAAAAACATCAAAAAGTTCAGAAGATCTGAGCAGACTGCTTTCCCATCCCAGCGGCTCACTCTCTGGCCATGAGCTCCTCTACCGGGAGCCGGCGTAGTGAGCGTGTCCACAACAGCTCCATAGGTCCTGCGACAGACACGCTAGAGTGTAACCGCCTTCAACCAAATGAAACCGGGACGGGTTCTGGAAACCCTGCTACCCAGAAAGAGATACAGCAGGTTAGGAAAATGATTGGAAGTTCAGGAGAGCCATGGATCGATCCACCATATTGGATGTTTTCTCTCCGCTGTCACTGAAAACGTCATGTCCCTGAAGTTGAGTCCCTGATTGGTTGAGGAGATGCAGAGTTCAGACTATTTTTAAACTCTGGCCAGTCTGTGCAACCATTCAATTTGCGCTGTTTCCAGATTTTTGTGCCACGTTGGCTGCTCAATTTCTTGCCGTAGAACCTCAACTTTACATTGAAACTGGCCGCCCCTTCCGCCCGAATCGTCTTCAGTGTGAGTGCGCCTTTAGAAGATATGTTGATAAGTGTTGATGACAAATAAATTGTCGGGATAACAGTGTGAGAAGCGACGTGTATCACATTAAAAGCTGTAATGTGTGCTTAATGAGCCTTCAGTCATCTAACCCAATTTCAACGACTTGCTGTTCTCATTGTTTATCAGCTACTCTGTTTACATCCTGTAATGTTTGGCTAAAGTGGCTGTTTTAGTCAAGTTGTTCCACTCCAAGCACAGAGCCTTTTCAGACTGAGGATATTCAGAGCCAATCGGAGGTCAGTATGATTTGAGAATAACCAAGACTACCTCAAAAGATAGATCTGAGAGCCATTTCCTGGTCCTGGACCAGAGTCCGCTGTGTATTCTGACTGAAAATTAGTTTTAGATTATTGAGGGAAATAAAATATGGTTCACTTTAAGCAAAACAAATGAGTCTAGTCTGAATACAGCTTAAGATTTGGTGGCGATTGCTTGGCAACTGAGAACTCCAGCTATTTTCATTGGGACTGAGAGGCGTCACGTCAAGATGCTTTTTGCTAGCTGGAGAACAGTGACGTGCGATGAGGTTCAGAGCTAGTGAGGCACTGAAGTCCTCAGTCAGATTTGCAAACATATGAACCCTACAGAGTAGCTTCCTCACCATCTGATTGGCAGCAGCACTTTTCATTATAAATGAAGTCTATGTTGCTCCGTGGTTTTACGTCTATGGTCTCTCCTTTTAAAGAAACGCATTAATAACCTGTTAAAAGAAGTCTTCCTTTTCTCAATTCAGTTTGAAAAGTCTTTCTGTTTTAGTGGAGATCACTACCAGTGTCGTGTCTAAACAATTTCTTAAGTTTAGGGGTTTAAAAACGTAATCCTCCATTTAAAAAATGATGCTAAACATTATTTAAAAAACTACTGGATGGCTGCACTTGGCTTGCTACTCTTAATTCTATTATTCTTTAGCTGTCACATTCTGTCACATTCTCCAGACTCACCAGCGCCCTCTGCCTTGAGGCCGGTGTACTGCCTTCCTCACCTAGCGTATTTCTAAAGTGCATTTTTAGCGGAAAATAAGACTAAATGAGTCACAAACTGGCACCAATGTAATCAGACAGATGGCGAGAAATAATCAGATTAGGTAATTTTACAATAAAGCATCTTTTATGATGAAAAAAAGGCAGAATTAATAAAGTGCATGCGTCAGCTACAGCTCCAGTCAGTGGCTGTGTCCAAATTCATTCTCTGCTCTCTAACTACTAAAAAACAATATAGTGTGGGATTATGTAGTGCCCTGGATTTTAAAAGCCATTTGGACACCATGCTCAGTATTTTTTGGCCATTCTTCTTCTTCTGGTGTTGTTTATATGCCGGTTGACAAACAACAAAATGGTTGCATTACCACCTGGTCTGGAGGCTAACTACTGTTTTTTTCATAAGCCAATGATGACGTCGCCGGTTTGCCGAAGTAAAAACCTAATAATATCAACATATTACGAATGACTGAATGAGTATATTGATGAAAGAAGTTCATCAATATAATTTTGTTCTGAAAATGAAAAAACTGGCTGGTTCATAAAAAATACAAATTCATACATTTTGGTGAAGATTTTTTAATGTTTTTGGCCAGTCTGACACAAGACCAGATTTTTGGTTGACCCGTAAGACCATAGGACGTCTGGTGGAGCAGCTTCAGGTTCCTGATGCTCTGGTCCTGGTGTAAAGGCACTATTTCTGTTCTGTAACACCATTTGAAGTCTGTCCACCGATTGTTATTTGAAACACGAGTGAGACGTGATCTTCCATCAAGCTTTTTTATTCCAAAATCAAAATTACACAAACTCACACGGTCAAATATCTGTTTTTGACTAGCCAAACATTTCTTAGAAAAAATAATTTGTGAACTTTGTAAGCAGTTCTTCCCTTAATTCATAAAGTTTTAGTTAATGACTATTCTCTCACAAAAACAAAACACTAATAATAATTGAAAGTGCAGTCTTAAGTCATGTGTTCTTACATTACGGAAATGTGATGTTATTTTAATAAAATACACTTCCGATCTCTGAACTTTTTTATGAACACAAACCTTTCTTTAAAGCTACGACTTGATGTACAAACATTACACAGCAAAACGTTGGGGAAGCATTAAATACTGACCAAAATGAACTCTGTGGGTGACCTGCTGGGTGTTCACGTTTTGGGTGTGGGAACTTTGTCGCTTACTGTCTGTTTTTTAAGATTTTTTAAAATGATTTTTTTTATTTAATTTTTTACAGAAGTGTGTTGCATTCAATTTAAAAAAGTAGATCACTTTTTTAAAATTTAATGCAACATGCTTCCATAAAGATTAAAACTAGTGATAAACAATCAAATACTTACTTTATTTTTTTAGTCATTTCAAAAAGTAGCAATGACATTGAGCAACAAGTGTGTGTTTGTGTTGGCTGAGATCAGTGTTGTTGTGAGCAAAAAATGCTAGAAATTACCAGCACACCTGAATGCAGCCCCTGAATGCAGCCTCTGAATGCACCTCCTGCTGCGGAAAATGTGAGGATTAAATCTGTTCCATAAAGTCAGAATAAAATGTTTGAACAAACTCTGGGATGGATTTATGGTGGCCCATTGGGGAAGGAAGGCAGTCACCTAAAAGTCATGGTTGTGAGTTTGAGCTCCGTGTCAGAAATAGTGAATGTCTCACCTGCCAAAGTGGCTAGTGAAATAGTTTCTCTACCCGCCAGATAAAAGTTTTACATGCATTTGGCGGGTGGGCAGTTGATAATATACATAGTGTCTGTTGCTGCTAAGTCCAGAGGAACGTGGAGACTTCAGGGCTTTAGTTGGTGCTCTGCAGCGACGGTTTGGACATTTTAGCCAGCCTGCGATTTTGCGTTCAGATCTGGCAACAGACAGAGACTAACAGATGGGCCGCTCCGGGCTCTGGCCTCTGATATTGAATCACTTACAAGAAGAGCTTCCCCTCACATGCCCGCTGCAGTCCAAAGCGAACTGGTGAGGGATCAGTTCATTCGAGCTCTGTCCCAGAGAGAACTGCAAGTGCAGATGCAACTGGCTCATCCTGGAACCCTTCAGGAAGGTTTGGCAGACGGCGTTGGAGAGAAAATTGGTTGGAGCTGCTGCAGAGAACAGTCACGTCGACTACATCCCTGTGGTGAGGGCTACGGTTAAAGAAGACCACCACATGCCAGAGGACTGAGGGATCCCTCTCCCTGCGTGGGGAGGGGGCCGCCGGGCCCAGGAGGCCGACACCCAAGAGACGAGGCCGCCGCTGCTGAAGGTCCTGTTCCCCCCACCGGGGATAGAGTAGGGGAAAGAAGATCAGTGGTCCCACCTTCTTTGTGTAATGTATTTGTGTGTGTGTGTGTGTGTGTTGAAGTATGTTTCTTGTGGTTGAAGAGTGTGTGTAATAAAGGGTGCAGTTAAAATTGGCGAGCAGGGCACTGGGGACATTTCCTGATTGCTTACAGGGATGTCCAACTCTTTAAGCCAATGAAAACGATGGTGAAATGGTCAATTTACTGCATAACATGTAGTTAAGTCTAAAATGTTGAAAGAAAGGCAAAAATGTATCTAAAAACCTTGTTGGAATGATAAATGTTATAAATGTGAATGAATCAATGAGACTCTTCCATTGTCAGTGTTAGAATGAGTCAGGAAGACATCAAAGGGTCTGACAGACAGATGTTTACAAACATTGGCCGCACAGGTGCAGCTTCACTGACTAATGAGACAGCAGAATAACTGAGCTGAGATTTTAATGTATTTCAATAGAGGTCACTACCTCCAAACAAATGTTCATATCTTCAAAAGTTTTTCACTTATCAGAAAAGTTGAACCCTTGTAAGAATCACAAGGCTTTGGGCCATAATGTGTTAAAAGTTTCATGTCTTTAGGTCAAAGCATGTTTACATAATCTCAAGTTAAAAACAGAGTTAGTGTTCGAACCAGCTGGAAAATGTAACATTGGCAGGTATAGGAGAAATGGGGGTACTTAGTGTCAGTCTAGGGGCTGTGGGGGCAAAAGTATTTGCCCTACAGCTTTGAGAGTTAGATTTTATGCATATAGAGGGATTTTCCTACGTTTTAATGACAAAATTATGTCACTGCGACAATTTACAGCTGATTTACAGCGATTTATCAATGTTTTTTTTTCCTAAAAAAACTGGTCTCCCCACTCTAGGCTGTGATGTCATACACTCTAGATTGTCCTAAAATCGGGCAAAATGTGCCAAATTGCCTCATTTCAAATAGCTGTAGTTCAAAAACTACAAGAGATATCCAAAATAAAAGTAATGCGTGTAATCTCCAAACCTTTCACTACATTTTAAAGTTTAAATGGTGTCTCTAGCTGAAAAATTGTAAGAGAAAATACATTTAAAAAACAGTGCAAAAACTGACTCAAAAATGCGGACTCCCCATCGACTTCCATTATATTTTGAAATTCAAAAACTATAAAGATTTGCAGAATTGTTTAAAACTGCCAAAAAGTGCAAAAAATGCAGAACAAATGTATGTTTAAATTTTTTAAAATAGCATAATGTATGCAGAAGTTAGGAATGCAGAAAGTTTGAAGCTGCAAAAGAGCCTTCCCCATGTATTCCTATGGCAAAAATTGCGGCAATGTTGTTGAATTGCATAAAAACCATAAGAAATTGGCAGAAATCGCATAAAGCATGCAGAAGAAATAGACGACTAAAAACGTCCGGAAGATTAAGAATAATAACTAGAAAAATTGCATTTCCTGCGGAAATACGTTTGATTGCAGAATTGCAGAAGGTTGTTGCTTTCGTATGCATAATTGCATAACTTTTAACAGAAAAGGCTGAAATGTTTTAAAATGAAAAAAATTTTTAATAAATTGCTGAAGTTTGTTTAATTACCCAGTACACTGTTTGTATATTGCTGAAATGTTAGTTAAAAGCAAAATTAGCTTATAAAACCTTGGTAGATGCCAAATTAGCTCTAACAGATAACATAATGCTGAATACTAGCTAAAAGCCAAATCAGCTTGAAAAACCTTGGTAGATGCCAAAATAGCTATAACAGCTAGCATATTGCTGAAATGTTAGCTATAAGCCAAATTTGCTTAAAAGCCATGGTAAATGCAAAATTAGCTCAAACAACTAGCATATTGCCGAAATGTTATCTAAAAGCCAAAATTGCTTGAAAAACCATATTTGGTGCTAAATTAGCTCAAACAGCTAGAAAATTGCTGAAATGTTAGTTAGAAGTCAAATTAGCTTAAAAACCTTGTTAGGTGGTAAATTAGCTCAAACGACATTAACTGAATGCTAAATTGGCTTCAAAAACCTCAGTAGATGCCAAAGTTAGATCAAAAAGTGCTAAAAAATATGAACAAGAGAGATGATGTGTAAACAAAAGCAACATATAAACAGAACAGATAAGAACTGACTTGCATACTGCAATCAAACTAATAACATACCACTAGAAACACGACTTCCCATCAACATCTTTGACCAATAGTGGCCTTTCTTTTGATCTGTCTTTGAATTCTGGTGAGTGAAGGTTAATCACATTCTGTTTTTTTCTTTTAATGCCCTTTTTTAATTCATAACTCCTCCTTATGTTTAAATAAATACAATAACTATGTTTTCACTGGAAACCTTTGCAGTATTTTTCTGTAAAAAAAATAAAATAATAAAATCACCAAGAGGACCGAAATTCCAATACTCCCAAATAAAATCTACATTTTTTATATTTAAAATATGGTCACGATAAAAATAGGAAATAAAAAATCATGTTATTATAGTAAGAATGAGAACCAAAATTGAAACTTTTAAGGAGGTATATGGGATATTTGACAAAACTAAATAACTTCAATCATAGTATCTGTTTCGTAATCATTTTAATAATAATAATGTATTTGTAATTTATGTAGCATTGAGATCTTCTCTGGGTCATTATATTGTTGTTTTCATTTTATGTTTTCTTTTGGAACCTAAAGTTGTTTTTACTCATAACTAATAATGACATTTTTTATTTTAAGGTGTGTCTGACATAATTGTTTGTTGTGTCTGACTGTCAGGGTTGACGTGCGGACACAAATGCAGACGGCAAATTTAAATGAAAAGTCTTACATTTATTCAAAATAAGTTCTCGAAAAACCAAAAGACAAATCCTTGAAGGTACAAAAACCACCCGACAACCAGTGCAGGGGAGACGAAGACTTAAAACCAGGAGGAGGGGATGAGGTAAGTGAAAACAGGTGTGCCAATTAAGGAGGGAGGGAATACACACTAGGAGGGCAGTGTCAAGACACCTGAAAAACAGGTGGAACACAAGAAGTACAACCAACAACAAAATAAAACAGGAAGTGAACACCAAACAACAACAAATGTCCTGGATCCATAACCCAACACTGAGATTATTATTTGTTACACCAAATGTAAACTGTACTTTAATACATTAACAGAACATATCTGTTCTGTTAATGTATTAAAGGGAGACCTATTGGCAACATAAACTTATTTTTCCAATGTGAGTAAATATATGACTGTATTAAGAACAATATTTATTTATGGTGTGCAGTCTGGTTTAATTGGCCCAAATGTCAATTTTACTTTCTTTTTTTTTTAATCTCAGAAAAAAACATTGTCATATTGATAACTATAATAAAAAGCAGCGGCCTACAGTCCTAAGCATTCATCAAATTCCACACTATTCCACACATCATTATCTTACACGTCATCGTGCCAACTTATCAAATAGTGTTATGTCATCATTAGTCGCAGGACCCTGAGACGTTTTGACAGGCCGAGTAGATGTGGTACCTACAGCGGAAATAGGCAGTTTTTACATACGTTGGGTTTTTAAGAAGTCAAGATACATTCACATGAGCTTGGAAAGTCTTCTATCACCTCACTTAAGACATTTAGTCATTAATTTTATTTATGCTTGTTTTTGGGAAGTATGAAGTAATTGGTTAAGCAACCTCCCATTAATTACCAAGTTCATCATTATCTATCTATCAAACTATCCATCACTTTCTGTCTTCAATATAATTTTGAAAATTAAAGTTGGATTATGGATGTTGAAAAAAAATAAATTGAAAAAATGTACCTGTACCGCAAAAGTTGGTATCATTAAAGACAAATAAAACTACCTTTGTGTTTTGTATAGTGAAACACCAAAAGTCTTTGCCAAATAGGAAGAAAGTTGTTGACAGAAGTTGTTCTGTAACAACAGAAACTCATTTAATAGCGCTTTAGCAAGCAACCACTCTCCAGCTTTGATATTGCACTACATATCAGTACGGTATACATATAACTACATTTTCTTATAGTAAGATGTATATTTTACATTATAATATATAAACAAACTTGATCAACCTGGAAGGCTGACAAATTACAGCTGAACAGAACGAGGGTCTATTAACTTTACCTAAAAAGGATTTTTTTTGACCAAGCATATTTTATAAGTAACTTTTGACGAACAAGACATGAACAGAGATTTAATTTAATATAAATTGAACATTTAAGAAGGATTAAAACACTTTAGGTCTGTGATTTTCCTCCCCTCCACTGTCAAATCTACAGTTACTCTTCCTGTCTTCAACAGCCGATCGAAAGGATCCCATTTTTCTTTGGAGATCTCCAGGGTTCCTCCTTCCTCAGTGTGAACCTGCAAGGTGTCGGGGTTGGAAAAGCTGTCCATCACACCGACTATAGAGACGTTCCTGTTTGTGGTTTCAGTTTTCTGTTGAATTTGTGAAAGCAAACCAGAATGTCAGAACTCATGTAATTCTTGCAATTTTTAAATTTTTTTTTCCTTTTTGTATTCATAAAACGCATAAAGCAGAACTATTTCATTTCTTTTTTTGTGAAACTTGAGAAGAAACGTGTTTTTGTTCGTTTTATTGTTAAAATAAACTTCACAATAAAATGCATTCAGTAGTCACCAATGCCTTGAGTTTTAAGTTGCTTTCTAACCACAAAGAATGATTTTTAATCATTATTAAACTGTTCCTCGTAGTGACAAGACTCAAGCAGCTTGACTTTGTACAGCATGGACATTTTAGAACAGTTGTCCATGCAAACAGAGAAATGTTTTATGAACCTGCATGAAACGGAAAGATCCACAGAGGACATTGGTGCTCTAGTTTAAGGGGCCTATACCATGAAAAATCACCGTTCAAGCATTAAAGTGTACTATAATGTTAATTCCTCACTAAAAATAACCCCAAAGCAGTATTCTGATACATTCATGCATCTCTTGGTATTGCTCTAAAAACCTGCACACTGAGCTGCTCCCAACCCATGAAAACAAGTTGATGAAAACAAGTGAGAACAGCCCATTTCAGGAAGAGTCTACAGCAAACAGCAAAAATGCTTTCATAAAGGCTCAACAATATATTTGCAAAAGTTCTGATGCTGTTTGTTTTTGAGGGTGAAACACAGACACTCTGCCGACGCAGAGTGGACGATGTCATGAAATGGTGGCACATACAAAGTAATATCAAAGTAATGCCAAATGCCAAAAGTAATATCGTTTTTTTTATTTTTGGGTATAGTTTATTCTGAAAGGATAGTATGATATACGCCCTTTAAAGCAGGAAACATGCTGGTAAACCAAAGAGGTAGAAATTACAACTTACAATGTTATCTTTAGAATAAAACAATCTGTTCACAATCATAGCATGAATGTTTACCTCCACCTTGGAGAACTTTGTGGACTTCAGGTATCGTCCATATTGGTTCGACTCAACCTTCAGGTGAGTCATAGTCACTAAGTCCCCTATGGAGAGGTTGACCACAGACATCTCCCTCCAGAGTCGGATATTCATTGAAAAGCCATCCTATTTGAAGAAAACATGTTTTTAACATAATTTTACCAAATGAACAGCTATTTTCCAAACTAAGATCTATCTGAAATGTTTTTAACTTACCTCCTGTACTCTAATTGTCCTCATGGGAACCTGGTTTCTACCAGACTGCACTTTCTTTAGACCGCAAAACTAAAATGAGACAAAGACACAGTTACATTTTGATAAACGCTGTACTTAAACTTCTTGTGGTCTTCTTGTGCTGACAGAACACACTGTGTTACTGGATATAAACCACTCTGTCAAAATTGCATTAAAAACATTTTCTAATAATAATAAAATTGGATTGAGGTTTTCTGTGCTTTTCCAGACGCTCAAAGCTCTTACAATGTATATCCATTATTTATTCACTCCTCATTTATACACTTCTATTCAATTATTTCACTTTGCCTTTTAAAAATGGAACACTGTTTGTTTTGAGATGATGTTGAAGTTCTGAAGTTTGACTGAAGGTTTCATTATCAATTCACAATTATTTTATTCTAAACAGAATGTGTGTTTTGAAAATTAAAGTCATAACCTGAAAATAAATAATGAATTACAGAATTGTTTGACAAATCATTAAATTGAATAAATGACAAAAGCAATAATCTGAAAAGCATTTCAAATTACTTTTAATTAATAATTTAAAAAAATGTAAAGAAAAACATACTTCTGTCACCTCCCCTTGAATGGTCAGAAGACCCATCTCTTCTCCACACAGCCTCAAGTCAACTCGCTTGGAGATCGGGTTGAGGATGTTTTCTCCCTCCGTCATTAGTTCAGAGCTGACAAATATATCAGACCCTCTAAAAAACTGGGTCTGCTGGAGATGCTAATAATGTAAGGAGGGTGTTGGCCAAAGAGGTTGTATCCTCTGATAATATAAGAAGAAGCCTCCTTGACCTTTCCTCCAAACTCCTCAAACAGTGTGATTTTGGACACTGAGTGTCCATCACTGATAGCAGCCACTTTATTTTTTTGGTAGTGGCTGCTTTTGCAGTGGCTCCCGTGAAGCACCAAGCCGTCACTTTTCTCTCCTCCTTCATCTTGAGAACCTGAAAATGAAGATTCGGAGGCTTGTAGTAAGGAGAGTCCTTACGCTCCCTGAGAACAGTTACAAGTGCCATACTGAAAAGATAGAGATGAAGAAAATTACAGTTTCACCTGGACCTGGATTAATGCTAACATTATTCTTAGTCTCTAAAAAGAAATTCAATCAGTTTTGATATGGAACTGCCTTATATTTACATGTATATGGAATAGAATAGAATAGAATAGAATAGAATAGAATAGAATAGAATAGAATAGAACTTTAGGTATCCCATAGCAGTGAAATTACCCTGTACCATAGCTCACTAAAAACGAATTGACTTTAAAACAACTTTCTATAAACCTATTGTTTTTTAAATTATATTTTATTAAATGCATACTTTTTTCCTGAAAATAAACATTAAGAGTATGATACATTTCTAAACATCCCTTTGGGTCAGTTTTTCAACTATATTTACAAACTTGCAATTCGAAAATTAAAACAGAGTCACAGATTTTCACCATTTTCGAACCAAAAAGTTTTTGTGACATTTTCTAGTCCATGTAAAAAGGGTGTACCTATAAAAGACATTGCTATAGCCGATACCACGGATGCTGCGCTACAAGTGCTGCCTTCACTCAGGGCGCAGAGTGCGCATGCGCGGGATTTTAGAATGCGCAGTAGTGAATGTAACTATGAACACTAAAATTCTCGGGACAACAACGTAGGCATGGAATGTTTCCCGCCCTTGCTGTTAAGCTTTTTTGCCATTTTTATCTGTTAAATACTATTTTATCCAACCGCTATGTGACATGCACCAGCTGCTTTCGTGAGAAAACGAAGAAGTAGGTGTCAGATTGCATTTCGTCTTGGATTCATATCAATAAAATGTAGAAAATAACATCTTTGGACCATAATATGATCTCTAGAATATTCTATCAAGTCAGAATCACGTAAAGGTGTCAGAGAAGGTGGCCCGGATCAGTAGAAGCAGTCCAGCTCATCCCCCGCCCTCCGTGAGGTAACTTGTCATCATTGCAAGACTTTTGATGCTGACTTTGTTTTGGGTAATGAGCCAATAAGAGACACTTGAAAGTAAACAAACTCACATCAAGCTTTCCCGACAGTGTTCTGCCCTCAGTTACCAGGCCTCTGCTCCTCTCTGATTGGTTAATTCAGTCTGAACCGTTACTCACTGAGAATAATTATCTCTACTTCATATTTCAAGTACTGTGATTTTCTAGAACATTACGTTTTAAAATCGAAGTAAATCCATAAAGCATTGTGTATTTTCCACATTTAAAAATTACACATTAATATTTAATTTACTAACTTTGACAACACCTCTATCAACTACAGGAAAGGTGATCCAAAATTTAATTTTTATGCCTATATTAAATAATCATAAACGTCAATACTAAGTGCCTGAAAAATTGGATAACATTTATTAAAAATCTGCTCTTTGTCTTCAACTACAACTGTGATCAGCCCGCAGTTTTTTTCCTTTAATCTCGTCGAGTTGTCCGGAGGAGTGCAAGTTCAATATGATGGATGTAGTCAAAAGAAAGATTTCAGTTGAAAATGCTGTTTATATAAGACGGACACAATTGTTTACAAATGTTTGTCTTTTGTTTTTACGTTGCTGCGTTGCTATTTGTGGGTGTTATTTGCACTTCAGGGCCACCGTACACCTGCACTTGAAAAAAAAAGGTTATTGTGCTCCTTTACAGTCATAATCCATGATTTTTGGGATACAGAATCAATTAAATGAGGTAAATACTTTTTTTTAAATCTTTTTTTTTTTCATGTTTAGTAGCTGAAAAAAACCAGAAAGGTCGCTGCAAGTGTAAAGCAGAATCCAAATGCATGTGATATGTGCGAGGTTTAACGTGCACAATTCCAGTTAGTGTGCATGTCTGGTTATTTTCGTCTTTAAACAACAGTAAGAAGATAATACTACAGCTTCTCTGTCACATCCAAATCACATTTGGACAGCCGTTAAAATTCAGAAAGTTTTCAAAATGCAGTAGGTCTGCTTTTCACATCGGTTCACCTTAAAAGGAAATGGTGCGCAAATACGCACAGACTGTTGTGTTGCGCTAGGATAATTCTCTGAATTCAGGAGAGAGGACTATAAAATGTATAAAGAAAAAAACTTGTCAAAAACCTCAGTGAAATAGCGTATAGACTTTATATTCCTCTTAGTGCTTAAAAAGGCAGCTGCTTTCTGTGATCATCAGGAGTGCAAACGATCTCTGGTCTTTAATCCACCGTGCGTAAAAACCGGCAGTGTGCGCGTTTAGACCGGATTGTCGCCGATGTGACACCTGAATCTAGTCACCTTCGTTTCACAAAGACAGGTCACACTGGTATAATATTGTCATGAATAAAACTCAAAGGATTAAATATTAATTTCAACAACAGCTAGTTTACAGTTAACAGTGAAAATGCCCCTTTAAATTTTAAAGAAAAGAAATTAAAGTACATTTTTTAGATTCTTAAGCTTAAATGACAGAAAAATGAAAGTGATGGTGTTTGGAAACAGCAATTTCGATGACCCAGCAGTGGAGGTCGGCTGCTTCCACTTTTCAAACAGTTAGGGTTAGGGTTAGGGTTAGGGTTAAATCTGTGCTTTAAAATAGTTATTTTATACTTGACAGCCAAATAACCTCGTAAAATTCAGCATTTTTTTATTTGAGTGAGTTGGTGACGGTGAAATAATTTTTACCAAAACAGTATTTTGAGAGACTAATCCATACTTTCACATCATCCCAGATAAATTACTGTAATTCTCTTTTTTTTGGAGTTAGCCAGTCATGCATATCACATCTGCAGCTGGTTTTAAGGTTGCAGATTTTTTTTTTGTAGAAACAATACAAGTTGCAAAAAACAATATGCTGGAGAAGAGATGAGAAGAACCTTCCATAATTGGCAAAATTAAGAATGATAGTCTCTTCAAAAGACGTCTTCTAATCTTAAATTTGTTGAACTGCACAAAGGTATATGCTCTATTATGAGTAAAATAATGAAAGAAATAGCTACCAGAGTGTTAATGTTTGTGAAAGACAAAAGCTTTAGGCTACTTCTGTGAAAATACTGGGCTGTTTTCTAAGAAATAGACTTCAACAGAAATTAAATCAAATACTGAAATGCTGCATTTCATTTTTATTATAACAACAAATATCCCAAATGTCCATGTGTGTCTGTGAACATTGGTTAAAAAAATTAAAAAATAGCAAAATAAAATCAAAAAAATAACTTGATTATACAGTTTCAGCAGAGAATATCAAAAAACAAAAAACAAAAAACAAATATTTTTCAACTTGTTTAAGATAACTTCCTAATAATTTTTTTGTTGTATTTTGTTATTTTATATAGTGTAGAGAAAAAAAACATACATGTAGATAATTGTCAAGCTATAGATAATTGTTCTAAAACCATTTCCTAAATAAAAAAGCAAAAACCCCAGTACACAAAAAATTAAACACATCATTTGAAATAAAAGAATGAAAAGAAGAAAAACAATTTAAAAAATCAATGTAATGACAGCTTAAATATGCTCATGCTTTTATAAAAGTTATTTTGTCTAACATGAGCGACATAAAAAGATAAATCTGGACTTTATCTGGAAATTTAATAGGTGTGGACCAACATCAATTGATCTTTTTTTCCAAATTATTTTACTGCTGCATTTTAAAAAAGTGGTTTTAATTGTGTTTTGAAAACCTTTTCTAACTACTAGTTTGTATGATTTTTTATATCTAAAAAATAGATATTCAGAATAAACACAGAACCTCAGTTTTAGAATTATTTATCAGTGAGGTTCTGGTTAATAAATACATGCAGCAGCTGAAGTGGCCCAAAACAAAACTCTAAACTGAATTAAACCCTGAACTACTACCTGCCAGCACAGCAATAAAACTTCAAAAAAGAAGGAATAAATACAAGAGATGAGAGGTTTAAGTTTGGGTTTAAGAAAAACCCCAATACTATCAAACTATTCTTTACTGATGAGCCACCAGATTTTACAGAGAAATAAATTGTTTTTTTTTTTTTTTAAATAAGCTGGTCTGCTGGCAGGGATCAGTACGTCAGAAAGGATGTGTTAATTAAGGAACACATCCTTTCTGACTCTACATTTAAGTTTAAGCAGCTGTCAGAAGCTGCTGGACCTGTCCAGTTATCCAACCCAAACCCACCCACCCAGATAACTGGACAGGTCAAAAAAGTTCCAGTAAACACCATTTCAATGAACTACAATCCATAAATGCACAAGTCAAACTATTTCAAGTACAAACCCATTTCAATTAAATACAATCACAACTGTTCAAATCAATATGAGCATCATTTTAAAAAATGAACTAATCTTAAACTGGTACATCTATAAATACAGAAAAAAGCATGATTACAATTAGGAGAATACTACTGATGTTTGAACATGATTCTAGGTAAACATAGAAAAAACATTGCTATTAAACATTTAAAATGAAAAGATGAAATTTCCCTTAAAATGTACACTCACCTTTAAAACATACCTCATTCATGACCTGTCAAAACACATGATGCAGAACACAGGCTCATGATAACTGTAATATGATTTCATTGTACCTGAATGCAGACACTGTTGTGGTCGGGACACAAACATCAAGTCCAGCAGAGTGTTTTTTTCCGTTGTTGCCTCTGTGATCATCTGTGCAAATCCTCTAGTCTGAAACAGTTGTAAGCAGTTGTAGCAGGCTTCTCACAGTCTAAAATAATGAGAAAAAAAAACATTACTTACCTTAATGTTGCATTTTTCTCAGCCTTTAGTCACATTAACAGGCTGACAACGTGAAAAACATTTGTAAGCATATATTACATTTACAGAACATTCCAAATGTTTCTACCATAATTTTTAAAAATCATTCTTGATAACCAACTGCAAAGCAATTTGTTTCAAATGTGCATTACAATGATCATCTAAGATACAGTTTGGTTTCACAGATTCTTATAATTATATAAGAATACAAAATATATTCACTTAAAATTGTGTTGAAATCTCACATTTTATACCAAGAAGATACAAGTTGAGCACAAAGTATTGTTTTGTGCACAACTTTGTTGTCATGAATATGTTTCTTATTAACAGATTCCTACCCAATACAAGGAGATGCGGGGCTTGCAATGTGTGTTTTTGTGAAATGTGTTTGTGAGTTCAATTAAACAGAGTTCTTCAGTTGAACTCACATGAGATGAACACAGATTTGAACATGAAGCTGAAGTTGAAGGAAAAAGGTAGAATAGATTGCTGGAGCTCTTTGACTAATGGTTGCAGAACTTTCTGCAGTTTTATTTGTAAAACCACCACTTCTTTTTGCTCTTGCACTACTTCTAGCCTTCCAGTGAACTTGCACACATCTTTTTTTTGTACATTTTTAGTACTTTTTTTGTAAGTTTCTTGTGTACACATTTCTTAATCTTAACCCTGCTATTTAAACTTGTACAGTAAATTCTATTTGATTCTGTTATCTAGATTGTGACCTTGACAGCTCTGCACAAAAATTCCAATATGCTCAATGTAAGTTAATGCATACATGGCAAATAAAAAAAACTTAAACCATTAAAACTGCATAAGAGCATTCCTATATTAATTTTCCAATTGTTTTCCAGTGCAGAAAAAACAAAAATTTGCAGAAAACTTTCCAGAACAGAAAAAAAAACACAGAAGAGAGCAGTAATAACCATTAATACCATGAAAATTCCAAATTGATTGATAAATAGATGGAAAAAATCCCAAAAGATGCTTAAGATGGTTTAAATTAAAACAATACCAAAAAGTATGTATAAGAGAGGTTATGTGTAAATAGGAGCATCATAAAAAGAGTACTAACATATAAATCAGTGTAAAATATTTAAAGAAATGACAAATATATTACCAAAAGCCTGGCTTAAATAGAGTATCTGTTCTAGTGTAGAAAGATCTACATGAATAACCGACTTCAAGAAGAGAAAACTCTTCAATCAATGTCAATCTTTTTGCTAATCTTTAGCAGAAGATACAGAAAAACTGCATGTTTCAAAAGAAGTGGCAGATGAGAGAAATATTGGCAACATCGCCAAATATGTTCTCAAAAGATTGTTTTGAATAAGGATCTGTTTTAGTGTGAAAGATCTATGGGTAAAATCCACTTTATAAAGCAAACACTAAAGTTACGTATGCAACTACGGTTCAAATGAATCCCAGATGACCGCCAGAGTTCCCGGTCCCTTGGGTTCCTTGCGTTTTTGTGAGAAGTGTTGGGATCATGCTCTTTGTGCCACGTGACTTAATAGCCTTACAGTGGGTCATCAGGAGGTCACAAGTGACTTGTCATTAAATTCTTCAAATACGCATGCACAAGAAGGATCAATGAAATAGAACTCTTGGATACCTGGAAAAACTCCTGAAAATGTTTCAGTCAGAGTCCCTGTGCGTGTGAGGCAGAAGGTGATTCTTTCAGTTGGTAAATTGCACAAGTTTTAGCAAAAGAACCTGCATTTTACCCTAGGTTGCAGAAAACAATACAGAAGACAGCAATAGTGTCCATAAATGGCAGAAGTTTGTTCAATTGGAGAAAAGCCATAAACGGCAGAAAAAACCTTATGTTGTAGAAGAAATGGCAGAAGGCAGCATTATTGGCTATAAATGGCACAAAAATACATTGAAAAACACAAAAGAATACTGAAATTCCCAGGCTAGTTGAAAAAGAAGAACCTTCCAATTGTATTGCTGCAAATTTTTTTAAATGCAGAGGAAGAATCCCTGAAAGATGCTTCAATTGTGCAAATTCTAACAAAATTACCAAAAAATATGAACAAGAGAGGTGATGTGTAAACAAAAGCAACAAATAAATAGAACAGGACAAGAAATGACATTTAAATAAGTTTTAAAATATTAAAAAAATGCAAGTATATTTCTAAAAGTTGTTTTTTAAAGAAAGAGCTGTTCTACTTTAGAAAGATCTATATGAAAAACCCACTTTAAGAAGAGAAAACTCTTGGATACTTGTAAAAATCCTGAAACTGCTTTATTTCTGAGTCTGTGACTCGGGGGAGGAGGGGAGGGGAGGGGAGTCGTGAGCTGCAGCCTGGGAGCAGAGGGGAGGGGTGAGCAGGTGCATCTTGGGAGCATGACTTGACAGAATCAGCATTTGAATCAGCATTTGACCGCCATTCGTCAACCATACGTATGAACAGAAAAATTCTTTCAGTTTTACAAAGCACAAGAGTTCAGGAATCCATTGATATACATTTTATTTATGACAAGTTTAAAGTCTTTATGTAAATTCAATCAGAAGTGGCACTAAAAAGTTGATCTTATGATGAGCTAAAAACCCCATGTTATCCTATGGCAAAGCTGCTTTTTTACTACCGCCAAACAAGTGTTCATATCTTCAAAAGTCGTTTACTAACGCTTGTAAGAATCACGAAGCTTTGGGCTACAATCTGTGAAAGTTTCATGCCTGTAGGTTCAAGCATGTTCTCATAAACGCAAATTAAAGACAAACAGAAAATGGTGTTTCGAACCAGCTGGAAAATGTAACATTGGCATGTATAAGACAAATGGGGGGTACTTAGTGTCAGTCTAGGGGCTGTGGGGGCAAAGGTATTTGAGAAAAGGCTGAAATGTTTTAAAATGAAAAAATTTAAGAAATTGCTAAAGTTTATCAAATTACCCAGTACACTGTTAGCATATTGCTAAAATTTTAGCCTAAAAGCCAGATTAGCATGACAAAAATTGGTAGATGCCAAATTAGCTCAAACAGGTTGCATACTGCTGAAATGTTAGCTAAAAGCCAAATTAGCTTGAAAATCCTTGGTAGATGCCAAATTGGCTTAAACAGCTAGCATATTGCTGGAATGTTAGCTAAAGCCAAATTAGCTTAAAAAACCTTGGTAGATGCCAACGTAGCTCCAACAGCTAGCATATTGCTGAAAATGTTAGCTAAAAGCGTAATTTGCACGAAAAACCATATTTGGTGCTAAATTAGCTCAAACACCTAGCATATTGCTGAAATGTTAGTTAAAAGCTAAATTAGCTTAAAAACCTTGTTAGGTGGTAAATTAGCTCAAACGACATTAATTGAATGCTAAATTGGCTTCAAAAACCTCAGTAGATGCCAAAGTTAGATCAAAAAGTGCCTAAAAAATATGAACAAGAGAGATGATGTGTAAACAGAAGCAACATATAAACAGATAAGAACTGACTTTTATATAAGATTGAAATGTTGAAAAATGCAAGTATATTTCTAAAAGCTTTGTTTTAAAGAAAGAGATGTTCTACTTTAGAAAGATCTATATGAAAAACCCACTTTAAGAAGAGAAAACTCTTCTTAAAGTCTGTAGGTCCAAGCATGTTCTCATAATCGCAAGTTAAAAACAGAGTTAGTGTTCGAACCAGCTGGAAAATTTAACATTGGTAGGTAGAGGAGAAATGGGGGTACTTAGTGTCAGTCTAGGGGCTGTGGGGGCAAAAGTATTTGCCTTACAGCTTAGATTGTATACATCTAGAGGGATTTTCCTACGTTTTGATAAAAAAATCATGTCACTGCGACAAACGGTGGCCGAGTTACAGCGATTTATCAATGTTTTTTTTTTCTCAAAAAATCTGGTCTCCACACTCTAGGTGATGACGTCATACACTCTAGATTGTCCTAAAATCGGGCAAAATGTACCAAATTGCCTGATTTGAAATACAACTGTAGTTCAAAAAATACAAATCATAACCACATAAAAGTAATGCCTGTAAAGTCCAATCCTTTCACTACATTTTAAAGTTTAAATGGTGTCTCTAGCTGAAAAATTGTAGGAGGAGATACATTTCAAAAACAGTGCAAAAACGGATTAAATAAGCGGACTCCCCTTTGACTTCCAAAAAAATGCAGTACAAATGTATGTTTAAATTTTTTTAAATAGCATAATGTATGCAGAAGTTAGGAATGCAGAAAGTTTGAAGCTGCAAAAGAGCCTTCCCCATGGATTCCTATTCTGCTTGGTGTTCAGAACATGAGGGCATCAGTCAATCCTACATGCTCTATCCTTCCCCATCTAATCCGAATCCCAAAACTCCCACACCTAGGAAGTGAATCAAGGCCTACTCAACATCCCATTTGCTGGAGTACAACTGGTTCTAAATAAGATCAGTATGGTTGCTGCGATCCTTTTTTTTCCTGGATTTGGGAATGGTTCTGTAAACTACGAGCAAATAACATTCCCGAGTACATATTCGGTTAATTCTGCGATACCACATTTCGAGTCATTTATACAAGCAAATCATAGGCTACTAGACCATTCAGATTAGGACAATTAACAGACAAATCTGGTGGCAAAGGGTTTCCCCTGGTCTGACAGGTAGTTTAGATGTTTTATCTTAAGAATTTGATTGCAAACGGAAATAGGTGTATGTTGACGATGTAGACACTCCATCCTACTCTACCAGTGTAAGTAGTAACTTGGCTCGGGCACAAATGGCAGAGAAATGTTTTAGTGCAGCCAGAAATGGTGAGCTGACACCACCTGTTTGGTACAAATGGGCAGAGTAAGTTTATCTCATTTCCTACACTGGAGAGGACATTTCCCCTTTTTGATGACTTTTTTAACGACGTGGTTCCGATGGGTCTTCACGGGAATTCAATTTTGAGATCTTCACAATTTTTGGTCGGTTGAGAATCACAGAGTTAACGTTTATTTTATGTAGTTTATATGCAATTATAAAGTATATCTTACACAATTGTGCGTGATTTTTTGCGTGATACAAATGCAAATTTGTGGCTTTCCACAAATAAATTTCACGCATGTCCACGTATGTCTTAGGGACTTTCATGCATATACCACCCAAGTATAACTTTTGTATCGTGTATATGGCACACATTCCAGGTTAAAATGATTTAATTGACACACTAATCACTTATGAATTGAATTTAAATAGCGAAATAATCACACACGGTTCATGCACGACTCACGTTCTGTACCTGTGAGACAGGTATATAAATCGTCGGATCTTTCAACCCTTCAGCAGTCTATACCAAGCGGGTGGTGTTCGAAATGGGGGTCATGGGAGGGGTCGGTGCGGATGCAACTGTGGACACGCGCCGGGCCAGCTGTAGCCCCACAACCACTCCTCCTGGTGGGCTGCCTCACACACAACATTTCTGACTTTTGCCATATATATTTCACCAATTTTCCTCCGTGCAGCATGTGCAAAATGTAACGGCAGAGTGAGGTAAACAGTGGGGAGTAAACAGTCGACACCAGGTACTGTTTTGATGGTTTACGGTCATAAAACAACCTGAAGGATTATCTGTTTAATACATTTATTAATTGAATTCTTATATTTTCAGTACAGAAAAAGATGTTTTGATGCCAAAGTATAAGTATGAGAAGTTCTCAGATAAGTCAACCGACATGAAACAATCCGCTTAGCTAAGAGTAGTTAAATCCAATGGGGCCATCACAGCGCAGTGAAATATCCATTCCTTAGCACAGATACATTTGTCCTAATTTGTGTGGATACAGACAGCATCCCTGCTTCTATCAAACAGCTAAACTATTAAATCAAAAGACTTTTCAACACAAAGCAACATCCAGCTCTAAAATAAGCTACATGCACTACTCTGCGTTTGTGAAGGGCTGAATTTGAGAACACATTCATCAAATTTCAAACCATTAAAATACTAACAAAAATTGGAAGCAAAAATTGCAATGAAAAATGTATTTTGTACAACATTTTAAAACTTGACACTGGGACGTTGTCACAGTGATGTCATAACTGTTTAAGTGATTTAATGCTGATGTCATCTTCAAAGGACTGATATACACCCCAAACTGATGATGTCATCCTCAATATGGTAACATTTTCATCCTCTAGCTATTGATGATGATGTCATCAGAATAAACTAATCTTGTGGCCTCATTTTACATCATGAAACCAAACTGTTATATACAGGTAAGTTTCTATAGTCTGGTACTTCGTATTGAAGAGCGACCGCTTTGAAGAGAACTGCTTTCTCAAGACCAGAAGAACACAAGAACGCAAGACCACAATCTCACAGGATTTTACCAGGAAAGACGGCTTTTACCATTTCAACAAAGATGGATCATTTCACGAAAGACCAACCTGAAGAAGTTTCACTTGGGGAGATTTTGCACACAAAAGCTGTTTCTTCTTTTAGTCTGACTGACATCAGTTCCATTCTGCATCGGGTGGCAACAGTTCTTCAGAATCCCCAAAACGTTCATGGAGTTCTGACACCTGAAAGAATTAAGCTGATTGTTAAAAGAAACCAGGAACAGCAGATCATTTCTACAACATTTCGTCGAGTTGGAAGTTTGGCTCAGGGTTCACGTGGACATTTTAGGTGGTACATGGCCCCTGAGAAACTTGTGGGTTCATGGACCACTGCAAAATCCCACGTTTGGTCCCTGGGGTGCATTGTTGCAGAGATGTTTCTTGGATTTCCCCTCTACACTGGCTTTAGTGATTATGAGATGATCTGGAACATCACAAAAAATCACTGCCATTTTCCAGATTATCTCCTAAATGAAGGATCCAAAACTAAAGAGTTTTACTTCAAAAGTCACACCAAGCAGTGGCTTTTGAAGACACCAAAAGAATATGGAAAGAAGATCCAAAAATATGTCAGCTTTGTTTCACCAGATGACTTTAGAAAACACCTACAGAGGTCAGGACTGATTTCCAAGACAGAACAGACAAAGTTGGAACAGTTTATTCACCTGGTCAAAGGAATGCTTGCAATTGGATCCTGAAAGAAGACTTCCTCTTCAACAGGTGCTGCAACATCCGTTTGTCACAGGTGACAAGGATTTCCACAGAAGCTCCATAGGAAATGTCAATCATTTTGCAGGACAGGAAAATCCGTCTTCCTCAGCAAAGATGGAAAAGAAAGACTCAACATGCCATTCTGGAAAAGAAAGAAAACTGCCCACGATTTGGATCCTTGGCTCGGGGTATTACATCACAGGAGCACAAAAAACAGCAAAGGAATGCTTTGGGGAAAACCTTGGACTTGATGCAAGAACGAACTGGATTGGAAAAGTAAACATGCGCTGGAAGGATGTCCTGAATGACTTTAATAGTGAGGTTTCCCAACAAAGGAGGTCTCCAGACATTTTAGTTCTCCATGTTGGCAGCAACGACCTGGGGAACATAAAAGTCTCTGATCTTACCTTTCAAATGGTGAAGGACTTGAAACATCTTCATGACACTTTTCCCAGGATGAAAATTGTATATTCCTTCATAACTCCAAGATTGGCATGGGGGAACTTTGATCCAAGGAAAATAAATGAAGACAGAGTAGAAGTCAACAGAAATATTCAAAAAAATGTTGGACTATTCAATGGTGTCGTGATTGAGCATCCAAAACTGATCCCATTTGATTGTGATCTGTTCAAACCCAATGGAATACATTTCACCTCAAAGGGATTTGAAATGTTTGTAAGCTCTATCCATGATGCTATTGACAAGATTCTCGACCCGACCTTGCAAAGAGGCCAATCTCCAACTCAGCCTGGAAAAAGTGAAAGGAAAGTATTCAAACAGAACAATGAGGACACCAAATACGTGCCACACGCCAGTGATCTGAAAAGAAAATACATTTCAGAAACAAACTTGGAGAGAAAGTTGCCTGTACAAATAGCGAAAAGAAGGATTTATGAGGACAAACACGGGGTTGACAACAAAAAACCATGTCTGAAGAGAAAAGAACGTCCAGAAGACCACTTGTCTCCTGCTAAAAAGAGGAAGCTAACAGGTGAAAATTACATCCCAAAACGACTTGAGGCTTTCCTAAAGATTGAAAATTGTCCTGCCAATTCACCAGACAACCAATTCATCCCACACGTCCGTGATCCGAAAAGAACAGACACTTCAAAAACAGACTTGGAGAGAAAGTTGTCTGTACAAACAGAGAAAAAAAGGATTCATGAGGACAAACACTCGGTTGACAACGAAAAACCTTGTCTGAAGAGAAAAGAACGTACAGAAGACCACTTGTCCCCGGCTAAAAAGAGGAAGCTAACAGATGAAAATGAGAGTCAACAACAGTCTGAGGCTAACCTAGAATTTGAAAATCGTCCTGCCAATTCACCAGACAACCAATTTGTCCCACACGTCTGTGATCTGAAAAGAACAGACATTTCAGAAACAGACTTGGACAAAATGCTGCCTGGTCAAACTGAGAAAAAAAGGATTCATGAGGACAAACACTCGGTTGACAATAAAAAACCTTGCCTGAAGAGAAAAGAACGTCCCGAAGACCTCTTGTCCCTGGGTAAAGTGAGAAAGATACGTGATGAAGATGACAGCCAAACACCTGCTGAAGTATCTGAGGCTAACCCAGAAACTGAAAGTCATCTTGCCAATTCACCAGAAACTGTGATCCCACCTGGGAAGATGGACAATGACACATCTAGCTCCCTTGACATTGGCCTTGGATCAAACATCTCTGAAAAGGATCTGGTAAGATCCATTTCCCCTGATGTTGGGAATGCATTGGACAGCTCACCAACAACTGAAACACAGAATGAGACAGGAAAAAGCCCTAACAACACCAACGACCATCAAACAATCTCTGAAGGGGATGATCACTCTGACTTTTTGGCTCTCCATCCTAAGGGCAAATTGGTTAAAGAGTGCCCTAATGAAGATTGCAAACTGGATCTTTGAAGACAAAGGCATCCAAAAAAAGAGGACCCTCAAAAGAAAATTGTTGTATCCGTCATCATTCCAAAGAGAATATGGATATATGGATTTACTATGTCGACAAGACAAGACAACATAAATATAATGTTTAAGTCTTGACTTTTTGTCATTTTCTGTAAATGTTTACTTTTAATACGTTAAGTTTAATTTTAAAAAAGAAGAAATGTTTTAATAGTTTTTATATACAACACTGAATGTTTGCCATTTTCTTTGCCTTTTTTTTTAAACCCTTCTTTAATTCTTGGGCTTTCTGTAAAAAAAAAAAAATATTTAGAAAAAAAGAATTAGTTGTAGGTTCTCTTTAGATACTCTGTCCCCACAATTAAATAAATGTATTTAACTGTTCTTTTATGTTTTTCTGTTCTGTAGAAATGTTAATGTAAAACAGTTTTTTTGGGGGGTTGTTTTCAATTTGTAAATTTTGACTGTTTTTATCTTCTTTTCTGTAACAATTTAGAATTAAAAAAACATATTTTGTAGATGCTTTCTCCTGATACTGTGGTTGCTATTTACAATTTTTATGTTTTTTACATTCCTTTTTGTTTTCTTTAGTAAAAATTGTAGGCTTTTTTGCTAGAAACTTTAGTTCCCCTCCACTGTTAGATTTTAATTTGTTTTAATGTATTTTCTGTAAAAAATATATATTTTTGTAATAAAATAAAAATAAAAAAATAAAAACAGTAATGCAACCACAAGGGGGCGCTACCAAGTGCTTTCATGTGCCGGTCTCAAGTCCGGATAAATGCAGAGAGCTGTGATAGGAAGAGGATTAAATGTAAATTCAATGACAAACCAGTCGTTCTATCCTGTTGCAGTTTCACTTGTCTGAAACTCCACACAGGAACTCACACACACATGCATCATACACTCAGGGACCAAACTAATGCTGGTTGGGTGGGTGCACAGACTTAACTACGATAACATCTGAGCGAGCTCCCTGATATAACATATGACATACACATGCACCAAGAGTTGGCAATTCCTTTGTTATGTTGGATGGTTTGTTTGGCTGCATTGTGGGTGTGTTAAGCGGTTTTCATTTGCTGACTTGTGTTTGCTTACTTTTGAGTTTTACTTCTTGGGTCAAAAGACTTGAACTCTGGCTTTAGTAGGCTTTTGTACTTATTAAGTCAAAATGGAACAATCAAGGGTCAAGTCTTATCAAAGCTCATGTGCATTGTGGTTCAGGGAGGCTGTGTAGAGTTGGTTTTGAAGTCTGTCCAAGTTACCTTATGTGAAATATACCAAGCATTTTCCTCCACACAACCTCTGGAGTTCTGCTTAACCTTGGATCTGGACAGGAGAACAAAATCTTGGTGTCAGAAGTGGGATGGTGGCTCAGAATACAAGGAGCAAGTCCACCAAACTTGTGATGGAGCCAGAGCCATGGAAGGAAACTGAAGTTCTCTCTTACAGCTACCATGGGCTACAGTACATCATCGGAGCAGGAGATTGTCACACAGCTGGAGGTGACCATCTGTGTCCAGCAGTGCAGAAAAGGTGCAGAGAAGAGATGTTGATTGCGGAGCTCCAAGGTTTGCGGATGCATTGGAGACCTACTCTGCTATGGATGAGGACTTTTCTGATTCATACTCAGATCTGAAGCAAGCCCTCTTGGCCAAATTTGACATTTCTGCCGTGACCTATTGCCAGCATTCCAGGAATACAGCTGTACCTAAGGGAGAGACGCCCACCGAGACCCATTTGTGCCTAAAGGCTCTGTATTGAAGTTGCAAATAAATAAACCTGATCTCTAAACATCATCTGTGTCCCCCATGCATTGAAAATGAGATAAACAGACATATCTCCGTGTAGCAATCCAGCCACAAACATTAGCTGAGGATTGTGTGGCATGTCAAAATGGTGCAAATCTCATGAACCTCGCTTCAGGCTATTTCTTTCACAGCTCTACTTCCATAAATGAAAGACTTGGTGTTCAGTAATACCGACACAAACGGCAATCATCAATTTTTCCTTTTTGATTGATTTTGAAACGGTTGGTACTTCGTTGTATTGAAAAAGAAACTAGCCTTATGCAGAGTCTCTATTTGGTCAAAGTTAAACTGGTTGACCTTTCAACACACCTTCAGTTGCTGCGCGTTTTGTACGTTGAGCCCACAAACACTTAAAAACTTGTGTAGCAACACGTGAACACAAGTTTTATAACACAAAAGACTGAAACATTCATATGCTATGTTTACAGACTTTTCATTGAAAGTGCTCAGTTGAACACACATTTCCAAGCCTAGTGTGAATGTAGCATTATAGTTCCCTATGCCCTATAGTGTCGAAAATACTATATAACCATATAAAACTAGGGTGAAACACGCATGCTCGCAAACAACATTGATATATACTGATGATTACTTATTTAAATTCCATTACACTTTTGCCATAACAGATTTTCTCAAACAGTTTGTCAATCACACACTATTTAATTTTAAAGCTTAATTTGGGTTCTTGTGACTGCAAATTTCCAACCTTCAAACTTCTGGTTCTACAGGGAGCGTTTCTCAAGCCGAGTGCCCCCAACACTTCATTTGGATTGACAAACCTTACCAAAAAGTTAGGGAAATGGAGAGAAAAATCTAAAGGTAATTTGCCCATTTATTAAAAACAACATACAGTCAGAACCAGTTTTTTTCCCCATGAGCAAATCAACTGGGTTTCCATTGGGGCATCTCGTGGAAGGACTCTAGAGGGACCTACTTAGACTGCTGTTCATTAAGCAAAAGTTTGAGCCCTTTTAAAAGTTTGTTTTCACTGGACAAGATAATGTATGCAAGGCCAACGCAGTTTCATCTTATTAACCTTTTTTATGTTTTTGTGATAAAATTACTTTAAACTGGATTCTCTCCATACATCTGTAGACTGTTGCTTAGTAGATAAAGCTGTTTAGAGAAGTAAAAATAACTAGAAAAATTGCATTTCCTGCGAAAATACGTTTGATTGCAGAAGGTTGTTGCTTTTATATGCATAATTGCTGAACTTTTAGCAGAAAAGGCTAAAATGTTTAAAATGTAAATGTTTCAATAAATTAATGAAGTTTATTAAATTACCCAGCATGCCAAATTTGCTGAAACATGTTGCATATTAATGAAATGTCAGCTAAAAGCCAAATTGCCAAATTAATGCATTCCTGCATCCTTTGTAAAAGTATGAAAAAGTCTTGAAGCCATTAAAAATGATGGCAAATGATCAATTTACTGCATAACATGTAGTTAAGTATAAAATGTTGAAAGAAAGGCAAAAATATATCTAAAAACCTTGTTGAAAATGATAAATGTGTGTAATGTGAATGAATTAATGAGACTCTTCCATTGTCACTGAAAAAAAAGTCAGGAAGACATCAAAGGGTCTGACAGACAGATGTTTACAAACATTGGCAGCACAGGTGCAGCTTCACTGACTAATGAGACAGCAGAATCACTGAGCTGAGACTTCAATGTATTTTCTTAGAGGTCACTAGCTCCAAACAAATGTTCATATCTTCAAAAGTCCTTCACTTATCAGAAGAGTTAATAAACAAATACTTATGTGTGTGTCATAATAATTCAGTATTAACCAGTATGAACGTTTAGTGTTAAAAGTGATAAACTTGGTAGACATTGAATACTTAAACAAAAGGGTTTTTCATGGTTTAAACTTTGCAGACATTTTTATGATTCTGTGAATGAATGATAGGATAGTTTCTCACAGCATACAAGGTTAGTTCATATAGGGAGTATGCTGCTTTGAAACAAATGTCTGCAGGCGGGAGTGAATGGAGAGCTGGTAAGGAGTTAACGAGGAACAGAGGCACCTGCGAAAGGATGGGAAAGGCGGACGGTGGGAAAATGCATCTCCAGGGAGAAGATCCAACCTCTTATTTTGATCCAACCTTCTTTTTGCATATTGTGTATAAAACTCTGGGTCAAAGGGATAAAGGATGTCTCTATTCTTCGTGCACGGAGAAGAGCATCCGCTAGATGCTTTCCTAAGGACAGCTGGAGACCCTAAATTCATGTATTAGATATTTTGGTGTCAGGAATAAATCTTTTGGTGGAAAACCTCAAAATCGTTCCAGACCTCGATTTTTGAACACGCACTTAGGCATAATCAGCGAATTATAGCCTACAGTTTTGGTGACCCCGACGTGAACAGAGTTTTGGGGAAGGGCGCTGCTTTGGCTTGTCCGTCTCTCTGTTTGAAGGTTTACTCTGAGGCGCCTCACCTAAAAGGTAAGCAGAAACCTGTTTTGGATGCATCAAATATCTGCTATTGGCAATGTTAAATTTGGAGTAAACTGAGAACAGAGAAGGTGTGACTATTTAGTATTTTAGGAGATTTTGTGTTTTAAGGAAAAGTAAAAGTAAAGGTAAAACGGGGGATGCGGTCCCGCCGTAGTGACCCGTCGTAGACTGACGTTTAGCCGGTGAAACACTGTGAGGTTTCTGTATACCTTGGGGAGTTAGGGTCCCCCAAAAACAGATGGTAAAGGTAAAAGGGACGGCGATCCCTTTGGGGTGGGAAGAGTGAAACTCGAGTCCCACGAGAGATAGAGTCGGCACTCTTTGGGGAGGGTTTGGTGAAACTTTACCCTACGAGAGGGAAAGTTGGCACCTTTAGATTTAGGATCAAAGATTAAAACTCCAGAAGGCCTGCGTAAGACCTGGATTTTAATCCCAAAGCGCGCTACGGTAAATGTTAAAGTAAAGAAGAACGAGGTCTGAAGAACAAGGTTTAATCCACCCCCTAAATTTGAAAAAGTTAAAATTAATTTTTAATCAAAAGTAGATAACAAAATTGGTAGGCAACATTATACAATTCTAATTGGACAGTAAATTAATAATTTTAATAAGAGTGACTGAGTGTGTTGAGTGTGTTGAGTGTGTGCGGTAAGAATGCAAGGTGAATCTGATCGAGAGTGCAAAGAGTGTGGAGGCTGCAGCTCCATCCTCTTTCCTGATGTAATGTATATGGTGTTGGAACAGCAGATGTTGAATAAAAAAAGAGTAAAAGACAAGTTGAGGAAACTCAGGAAAGTGAACTTAGGACAGAGTAAGGAGACAGTGAAAGGAGGTTGGCATGGCTTGACTAAGTTTTTACAGACTTGTGAATGAAGAGTTGGAAACAGTGAAGAATCTGAGGAAGAAAATTAAAGATAAAAAAATGGGGAACTAGACGAAAAATGCAGAAGAAAATGGATAAAGTATAAGAAGCAGGAAGAGTTGACATGTGTCGGAGATTGATTGAAAGAGTCAGAGCAGCACAGAAAAGATATTCAGAACAGCAAACGAGAGAGTACAAAAAAAAAAAAAAGGCTGCATGAGAAGCAGAGGTTGCAGAGCTCGTGTCCGAGCATTCCGGCTGGGAACGCGCAGACAGTGGGTGTGTCTACCAGAGGAGGAGAGATAGTGAAACGTCAGACAGAGATAAATATTTAATTGATCAGATTTTGACTGCTACCCTAGGAAGAAGAGGAGGGTCGCCGTGCCCATCCTCAGGGGGGGCAGGCTGCTGTGTCACCGAGTACAACCACAGACACACACACATACAGGAGGGGCCGCAGCGCTTCTTTCTAGCTAAGGTTGATCATCACACACACACACACACACACACACACACACACAGGAGTGACAACACACACACACACATCTAGTGCAGAGGGAGGGGTGGTGAGCAGACGTAGAGCAGAGATTGACAGCTCAGGACATATGCACACAACTGAGATGGGAAATGCAGGAGGAATGGATTTGCCACCGCTCATTGCACGTGAACTTAGTTAAAAACAAGAAAGAGAGAAAAAAGAGATCAAAGACTAGAAAGAGTTTTGCAAAAAGGTTACAAGGAGAACAGGAATGGAGGCCCTGGAAGAGTAGGACACACAGTGGCTCAAAAAGTGAATCTGCAGATGCTTGGTCAGTACAGGGAAACCACAGCTCTTTTACGGGCAGCATTACACTGTAAAGTTAAGAAAACCACAAAAGATAAACGCAGAGCAGGATCACATCCCATCCCACAACACTCATATCATTTAAGATCACACATACCACACAAATGCCAATGAGGGTAACATGGGGTAACAGATTACAGGGGTATGAACTCTGAGGATTTGTAATTTGCGGATCCTGATTGACTAACTTCCTAGGATGTGCCTGGGAGGACAGGCCTGGCTGAATAAGTTACTCTCAGTCATGGCAGGACAACAGCTGGCTTTGGGGGACATAAGACAGTCAATGGGATCCTGCTGTTCCTCACATGAGGCTGCACAGATTAAGGCTGTGGCTGGGACCTCTGCGTATCCTAATGGTACGCCGTTGGGACAGGTGGGTACTTAGCTTTATGATACTATTCAGGAATTCTTCCCGAGACCTTTGAATGCAGCACCTTAAGTGTTGCCATGGAAACCAAGTTCGGACCCAGTGACACATTATTCAGATTGGGCGAACCTTTGGACATCTCAAACAGGTAAACATCCCTCCAAATCCCCAGAAACAGAATTAATTTTTAGAACAGCTTTGCTGGTGGGACTTCCTGGGCCTGTAAAGGACAAACTCGAGCAAAACCCAGATCTGCTTCTGACGCCACAAGACAGATTTCAGAGGCATGTTACTCATGCTCTGAAGAAACACATTGATAATGAGCAGAAAGATGAGACACAGTTGAAGGATCTGGAAGTGCAGCTATTAAAATTACAACTGGCTAAAGCCTGAACAGATACAACACAAATTAAGACGGATGATAAAAAAAAAACAGAAAAAAAAAGGAAGAGCAGAGAGTTAGGGAGCAGAGTGTGATGTGGCAGGGACCAATGCGTGGCGATGTTGGTGTTAGGGGGAGTAGAAGAGGCTGATATGCTGGGGGGGAGAGGTGGATTCTGGTCTGTCCCACCACCTAATGATGGTTGCTTCAACTGTGGAGCCATGGATCCCTGGGCGAAGGAGTGTCCTCATACGAAATTGAACTCCGCTCAGGCCCCACCCCTATGAGAGGGCGAGGTGGTGGCTTTAGAGGTGGCAACCCCAGACCATGGCAGCAACATCATCCTGGTTCTTTTCAAGCTGGTCAATGCTACAGTGGCAAACACGGCCTTTCATCACATCTTTGCAGGCGTGTGTGGCTGGACAGACACTCAGACATTCTTACATCCACTCACCTGGGATGCAAGTGAACTTACTGGGCAGAGACCTTTTGCAAAAGACCAATGTGACTATTCTATGTGGACCAGAGGGATTACACATCAGGTTCCCTAATGGACATGAGATGACTGTTCAACTGGAATGTATACACATGGACAATGGTTGGTTCAACCTTTACAACCGCTTCCTGAGCCTTCAGCTGACATATATTGGGCTCTTTTGGAACCTGAAATGCAAACAAAACAGACTGGAGTTCATTCTGTCTTCCAGGCGTGGAAGCCTTGGATACGATCTCTGGCTCCATACCGTCCCATTGACCCTCTACATTGTACTCTGTATTATGCTAGAGAAGGTGATGAAGTGTACAGGAATTGTTTAGGGAAATTGAGGAGTCTGAATGGCATGTTATGTCTACCCACATGTACATAGGTGAAGAGGGGGTAGCAGCTCACTGTAAATTAACTGATGAACAATTAACATGGTATAAAATGGAGGACACGGCTGTGCCTCACATTTCTTTGGCCTTAGCTCCAGGGAAAGAAGCTAGGGAGTTAGGTCCAATGGTGAAACGTCTTAGCGCTCTACAGGACTGGTTCAGCTCGGATGTCCCACAGGTGGAGTATTCTCCTTCCAGTAAAGCTTATAGAATAAATTTAACTGCGAAATACCTCTGTATTTTAGAACATAAAGTATTAACACGTGACCATTCAGATCATGACATGGCTAAAGTTATGTCGGACCATTTACCAGAAGATCTCTGGTCTAAAGGTCCCTTTTGACGTTAGTTTTTGTAAATATTTTATTTTAGACATAGATGAACGACAACCTGTATATAGAAAACAATACCCCTGGCCAAAAGAAGCCAATGACGTATGGAAGAGACTTAATGAAGCTACAAAGTCACCAGTTTTCCCAGTTCCTGATCCTTATTGCATTTTGACCTCACTGGGCCCAAAATATAAATGGTTCACTGTTGTAGATCTGGCAAATGCTTTTTTCTGTCTCCCTCTTGCACCTGAAAGCAGGAAATATTTTTGCTTTTTATTATAAGGGTTACAGGTTGCAATACCAAAGACTACCACAAGGGTTTAAGTGTAGCCCAGGCATTTTCAATCAGGCTTTAAAGATAATATTAGAAATTGTGATTCTTCCTGAAGACTGTTTATTGGTGCAGTACGTTGACGACCTGCTTTTGGCAACACCTACAGCAGAGACCTGTTTACAGGCCTCGTCCATATTTCTGAGAAGATTATGGATCTGTGGCTTCAAAATGTCCATGAAAAAGCTGCAGTGCTGCAGAAAGTCTGTCACTTAACTAGGACGCACTGTTTCTGCCCAAGGTTCTGCAATGTCAACGGATCTTCCATTTTGAAACATCTCAAACCTCAGACGGTCAGAAAGGTGTTCATATATTGCAGTGCTCCTTTAGATTCAATGGAAACCAGACAGCCACCCTGCATACAATACGCAGCGGGATTAGCAACACTATTAAGAAAAACAGCACACATCATCATAGGACATCCACTCATCATTTTGACAGAACACTCCATTTTAGCATATGTGGCCTCCACTGCATTCACCCTATCAACACTCAGACAGACCAGAATGATAAAGGAACTCACAGCACCTCACATTCAATATACTCATCAAGGTATAAATATAGCAGATTGTATTGGAACAACAGGTGAGAAACATTGGTGTGAATACAGGGTATTATATAAATACAGGGTCAGACATGACATGAAAGCCAGATTTGACTTACAGACAGAACTTTTAGTGATAGGAAGAAACCTATTTACTGATGGATGTTGTTGGCAGAGATTTCCATTGTTTACACAGACATGCTGGACACAGCCTATGGTAAGAGGTTTCTATTGGTGATTGTTGATTGTTTCACTGGATGGCCAGACGCCTATCCATGCGCACGCGAAGACTCTACCTCAGTAATAAAATCATTGGTTAATCTTTATATTCCAGTTAATTGTTTCCCAGCCTTAATCAGGTCTGACAATGGCGCCTACTTTCAAAACTCATTTCTTCAAAAGCTGGGGCCCAGGGTAAAATTGAAACACATGCAAAGAAATTATAGGAAAAAATGCGTGCAAATGTGTGCAACCAGCAAAATGAAATGGTTCAGGCTCTCCCATTAGCTCTTTTAAACTGTTTAACAGGTCCTGCAGCTGCCATCCACCCCTGCTGAGATGCCCTTCCAGACCTGTCATGTAAGCCATACCGGTCATAATTGCACTCCCTTGTCTCCAAAATCTCTTCACAGGTAGCAGATCCTGCCTGCAATGACCCACCAAAGGATCCAGAAATGTTCACTTGCGTTTATAGCTTCACTGATATCACTTTTTCATGCTAAGACCTGCAGAGGACAAAAAGTGTCTTTTTTTTCTTTTTTCATTCATTTTTTCTTCAATTCTTCTATTTCATTTTTTACTGTTTCCTTACTGTTTAAACCGCTTTTTACCCCCACCATGCCCTCTGATTGCAGAACCTGGTTTCCCCAGGTCCAAGAGGGGGAGGGCAGCATTAGGAATTTTCTTTGTATTGCTTGTATTTTTGTTGTTTTGATTGTAATGTTTGAAGAAGCCCCGTGGACAAACTGAACCCACTGTAATGAGACACACCCAGATGAAGGTAACCACACACACACGCCAATATAAAACACCTTATTAGACACAGGCGAAGACACGGGTGAAGCGGCCAAAAAGATGGTGGCGGGCTGGTCGGGGAGTACCAAGAATCAGGCTGTGGACGTACGACCAAGGGGTAAGAGTAACAAAACCACAAAGTACTAGTACAATTGTTACAATTCCAATTAAACTTTGAAGGGATTTCAGGAAGGTACAGCGACGACTGGGAAAGGATGGGAGAACTGGTGGTAAGCGTGCAAAATGAGGATGTGGACAGTTGGTTTAGCAGAAAAGGCCGCCAACTACTCAAAGTGGTCCCAGGACCCCTGGATTCAGATTGTATTGTTGATTTAATGAATATCACCAATCCACAGAACCCAAACTGCACCAGATGGGACAGAGTGTATCCTTTGGTTCCGGCTTTCAAAAGAAAACCTATTTTTTGATAGGCTGGCAATTTCTAGCAATTTAGGCTACTGGCTATTTCTCTTGTGTTAACATTTCCACAGGTGGAGCTCATAAATTAGGACAGGTAAATCAATCTTGGTGTTCTGATGTTGTGCATGTGACTAATTTTTCCATCACAGCCATGTGGACATGGTGGTGGTGTGTTAAGAAATCAATTGTTTGATAAACTCTCCAAGAATGTTGACAGCATTTATTTTGTACATTATAACATAAAGAGACTAAATGATTATATACAAGCAGATTTTGAAGCTATGAAAGAACAGCTGGATGCAGACTCACTGATGACCTTCCAGGTCAGGATTGCTCTTGACAATGCTCTTGGCTCGAAACAGTAGGTCTTTGTGGTAATTTTTGGAAATATGTTTGATGAATGATTAACATTGGGTCTTTTTGAATGCATTTATTAGGTGTTACTAACAAATAAAGCAAATATACTAACACAAAAAATCTTTTGGGTGTTGAAAATAGGGGGTTAAAAGCTCCAAATAAATCTTTGCTAAGAGGCAGTTTATTTTACTTAGATGTTGATTCCACCCATGACAGACAGTTTAATTTTAACCCTGTTTTACTAGAAGGGCTTTTGTGTGCCATTTTAAATCGTTTTGCAGCACTGTCATATCCATTTTTGCAGTTTACAGCTTAAATGTGGCCTGATAAGGAGTTAGCGACGAACAGAGGAACCTGCGAAAGGATGGGAAAAGGCGGACGGTGGGAAAATGCATCTCCAGGGAGAAGATCCAACCTCTTATTTTGATCCAACCTTCTTTTGCATATTGTGTATAAAACTCTGGGTCAAAGGGAAATAGGGTGTCTCTATTCTTCGTGCACGGAGAAGAGCATCCGCTAGATGCTTTCCTAAGGAGAGCTGGAGACCCTAAATTCATGTATTAGATATTTGTGATGTCAGGAATAAATCTTTTGGTGGAAAACCTCAAAATCGTTCCAGACCTCGATTTTTGAACACGGCACTTAGGCATAATCAGGCGAATTATAGCCTACAGGATATAATGTAATATTCCCTCTATTGCATCAAGTTTTAAGGGATACTGTCTCACACAAGGCCTATATTCTGTTTTATATTCTGTTCCTACATCTGTAGGCCCTTTTGACCATTGTTTTTCAGGGATGTCAGTCAAAAGCTCATTTTCTCTTCTTCTGTCAGGAGAATATTTAATTTCAGTTGAGACTGAAATGTTTTTGTTTTTCTTAATGCCAGAGCCATCAGTGGAACTGTCAATTCTCCATAGTTTAGTATCCATGCTCTGCACTAATTGTCACGGCAGCAGCCAGTCTGCTGGCTTTGACCCTCAAAAACTCGTGACTTGACTCTGACTTTGGCCTTCTGACTTGTAAGACTTGCCATTTCAACAAAATCCAAAGAATTAAAAGTATATTGACACAGCCTCTCTTTTTCTCTGTTTGTTTACTTCCATGTGTGACGCCAACATAACATCCAATCAAATTATGGCCACGTTAGTTTGATCCGACAATCCAACCAATCAAATTGGAGAAAAACATTGGTCCTTAAAAGCGCGAGTTCTTGTTTGCTGTGTTATTACGTTCCGGTAAAAAAGTTATGAAGTTGTCAACAAAAAACGGCTTACAGTTTTCAGAACATGTAGATAAAAGGATTACCGGCAAAAACTCAACAATGACCAACTTCATCAGACTCTTGAAGCTACAAAGACCTGAAAGCTTACCGGCTAACCGCTAGCTGCAGTTAAATGAATGGGACGGTCTGTTAGCGTAAACGTTACATTGTGTGGGCGTGCAGCCAGCTCAGCATAATCACAGACTGGACACAGATGATTTAGGGATCTGGGCAGACAAAATGATCCAAACTATTAACATTTTTGCAGTCAGTCATCTCTGTCAGTCAGTCAAAAAATGGACTTTTATCCCTAATTCTGCTTCCAGGTGATTCATTTTTATATGAAGTCATAACAACACATCCTAAAATATTATAATGATTCTTGTCAAGATGCAGCGATCTCACGAGGGGGGTGAGTGAGGTTGGGGGGGCTTTTTAATCTCAACACCCGGCTCTGTAATGTTACAGATTACGAATAAAGATCCATACAAAGTGGATTTGTGCATCTTATTATATTTCTAAAAAAAAACAGGTTTATGAATTTTTTTAAAATTAATTATTCTATGAATTTTTTTCTTGTATTTATTCCAACACGCCTTAACTCCGCCCATGAAAATATATTCTGACTTTAAATCTGTCCGTGATTATATACAGGAGACACACACGGAACAGTGCAATTAAAGAAGATCATCATAGCTGAGTGTGGAACAACAGCTCGTCACCAAAGCAAACACTTTTATTCAACTTTCTGTTGCTGCTGTACGGTCCACAGTGAAATTCAGGCTCTGTGACGTTTTTTTTAAAGTAAGTTTACGGGAGAAATGTTGTTTTCAGGACAAAGAAAACTGTATTCAAAACAGAGACAAATCCTAGTGACAACAGAAATGTTAAACATGAAACTAAAGATCTATTCATTCACAACACCCTGAAGCCCATGGGCTGTCGGAAGACTCAATGTGCCGCCGCAGCATTCCTCCAATTGCATTGTCAGCCGCTACCTGGTGAGCTAGAGGAGGGGCGTGTTTTGATAGGACGTGCATCTCCAATGTCGATCTCATTTGACAATTTACTTCAGGCCCACCTCATCCTCAGAAAGTGCAAAGACATCTTATACTCCAACAGACCTGCCACAGACCCTCCCTCACTATATTATTTTTTATTAGTTAGAGAGCAAGAATGAATTTGTGGACACAGCCACTGACTGGAGCTGTAGCTGACGCATGCACTTTACTAACAGGTTATTAATGCGTTTTCTTTAAAAGGAGAGACCTAGACATAAAACAATGGGGCAACATGACTTCATTTATAATGAAAAGTGCTGCGCCCAATCAGATGGTGAGAAAGCTACTCTGTAGGGTTCATATGTTTGTTTCATATTTTCATATGTATGACTTCAGTGCCTCACTAGCTCGGAACCTCATCGCACTCACTGTTTCTCCCACTAGCAAAAAGCATGTCTTGACGTGACGCCTCGGGTTAGATGACTGAAGCTCATTAAAACAGTTTTTAAATGTGATACACTCCGCTTCTCACACTGTTATCCAACACTTATCAACGTACCTTCTAAAGGCGCACTCAACCGAACACGATTCGGTGGAAGGGGAAGCCATTTCCCCCCCAATTTAAAGTTGAGGTTTCTACGGCACAATTGAGCAGCCGACGGCACAAAAGTCTGGAAACAGCGCAAATTAGTGGTGGCAGAGGCTGGCCAAAGTTTTAAAAAAAGTCTGAACTCTGCATCTCCTCAACCAATCAGGACTCAACTTCGGGGACATGACGTTTTTCAGTGACAGCGGAGAGAAAAACATCCAATATGATGCATCGATCCATAGCTCTCCTGAACTTCCTATTCTTTTTATTAACCTGCTGTATCTCTTTCTGGTAGCAGGTTTCCAGAACCCGTCTCGGTTTCTGTTGGGTGAACGCGGTTACACTCTAGCGTGTCTGTCGCAGGA
>BOLG01000531.1:0-41564 GCA_016861445.1 Oryzias woworae
TAATTCATAAAGTTTAGTTAATGACTATTCTCTCACAAAAACAAAACACTATAATAATTGAAGTGCAGTCTTAAGTCATGTGTTCTTACATTACGGAAAGTGTGATGTTATTTTAATAAAAATACACTTCCGATCTCTGAACTTTTTTATGAACACAAACCTTTTCTTTAAAGCTACGACTTGATGTACAAACATTACACAGCAAAACTTGGGGAAGCATTAAATATTGACCAAATGAACTTTGTGGGTGACCTGCGGGGTGTCACGTTTTGGGTGTGGGAACTTTGTCGCTTACTGTCTGTTTTTTTAAATTTTTTAAAATTCTTTTTATTTATTTTTGCAGAAGTGTGTTGCATTCAATTTAAAAAAGTAGATCACTTTTTTAAATTTAATGCAACATGCTTCCATAAAGATTAAAACTAGTGATAAACAATCAAATACTTACTTTATTTTTTTAGTCATTTCAAAAAGTAGCAATGACATTGAGCACAAATGGTGTGTTGTGTTGGCTGAGATCAGTGTTGTTGTGAGCAAAAAATGCTAGAAATTACCAGCACACCTGAATGCAGCCCCTGAATGCAGCCACTGAATGCACCTCCTGCTGGCGGAAAATGTGAGGATAAATCTGTTCATAAAGTCAGATAAAATGTTTGAACAAACTCTGGGATGGATTTATGGTGGCCCATTGGGAAGGAAGGCAGACACCTAAAAGTCATGTTGTGAGTTTGAGCTCCGTGTCAGAAATAGTGAATGTCTCACCTGCCAAAGTGGCTAGTGAATAGTTTCTCTAACCCGCCAGATAAAGTTTTACATGCATTGGCGGGTGGGGCAGTGATAATATACATAGTGTCTGTTGCTGCTAAGTCCAGAGGAACGTGGAGACTTCAGGGCTTTAGTTGGTGCTCTGCAGCGACGGTTTGGACATTTTAGCCAGCCTGCGATTTTGCGTTCAGATCTGGCAACAGACAGAGATAACAGATGGGCCGCTCCGGGCTCTGGCCTCTGATATTGAATCACTTACAAGAAGAGCTTCCCCTCACATGCCCGCTGCAGTCCAAAGCGAACTGGTGAGGGATCAGTTCATTCGAGCTCTGTCCCAGAGAGAACTGCAAGTGCAGATGCAACTGGCTCATCCTGGAACCCTTCAGGAAGGTTTGGCAGACGGCGTTGGAGAGAAAATTGGTTGGAGCTGCTGCAGAGAACAGTCACGTCGACTACATCCCTGTGGTGAGGGCTACGGTTAAAGAAGACCACCACATGGGCCCCCAACACCCGAGCGCAGTGAGGTACGGAAGCGCAGAGCGCAAGGCCCCGCCCCAGCCATGAAAACGATGGTGAATGGTCAATTTACTGCATAACATGTCGTTGAAGTCTAAATGTTGAAAGAAAGGCAAAATGATTCAAAACCTTTTTGAATGATAAATGTTATAATGTGTGAATGAATCAATGAGACTCTTCCATTGTCAGTGTTAGAATGAGTCAGGAAGACATCAAAGGGTCTGACAGACAGATGTTTACAAACATTGGCAGCACAGGTGCAGGTTCACTGACTAATGAGACAGCAGGATAACTGAGCTGAGATTTTAATGTATTTCAATAGAGGTCACTACCTCCAAACAAATGTTCATATCTTCAAAAGTCCTTCACTTATCAGAAGAGTTGAACCCTTGTAAGAATCACAAGGCTTTGGGCCATAATGTGTTAAAAGTTTCATGCCTGTAGGTCAAAGCATGTTTACATAATCGCAAGTTAAAAACAGAGTTAGTGTTTGAACCAGCTGGAAAAGTAACTTGGCAGGTATCGGAGAAATGGGGGTACTTAGTGTCAGTCTAGGGGCTGTGGGGGCAAAAGTATTGGCCCTACAGCTTTGAGAGTTAGATTTTATGCATATAGAGGGATTTTCCTACGTTTTGATGAAAAAATTATGTCACTGCGACAAACAGTGTAGCCGATTTACAGCGATTTATCAATGTTTTTTTTTCCTAAAAAAACTGGTCTCTCCACTCTAGGCTGTGATGTCATACACTCTAGAGTGTCCTAAAATCGGGCAAAATGTGCCAAATTGCCTCATTTCAAATAGCTGTAGTTCAAAAACTACAAGAGATATCCAAAATAAAAGTAATGCGTGTAATCTCCAAACCTTTCACTACATTTTAAAGTTTAAAGGTGTCTCTAGCTGAAAAATTGTAAGAGAAATACATTTCAAAAACAGTGCAAAAACGGACTCAAAAATGCGGACTCCCCATCGACTTCCATTTATTTTTGAAATTCAAAAACTATAAGATTTGCAGAATTGTTTAAAACTGCCAAAAAGTGCAAAAAATGCAGAACAAATGTATGTTTAAATTTTTTAAAATAGCATAATGTATGCAGAAGTTAGGAAGATGCAGAAAGTTTGAAGCTGCAAAAGAGCCTTCCCCATGTATTCCTATGGCAAAAATTGCGGCAATGTTGTTGAATTGCATAAAAACCATAAGTTTGCAGAAGAAATTGGCAGAAATCGCATAAAGCATGCAGAAGAAATAGACGACTAAAAACGTCCGGAAGATAAGAATAATAACTAGAAAAATTGCATTTCCTGCGGAAATACGTTTGATTGCAGAATTGCAGAAGGTTGTTGCTTTTGTATGCATAATTGCATAACTTTTAACAGAAAAGGCTGAAATGTTTTAAAATGAAAAAAATGTTTAATAAATTGCTGAAGTTTGTTTAATTACCCAGTACACTGTTTGTATATTGCTGAAATGTTAGTTAAAAGCAAAATTAGCTTATAAAACCTTGGTAGATGCCAAATTAGCTCTAACAGATAACATAATGCTGAATACTAGCTAAAAGCCAAATCAGCTTGAAAAACCTTGGTAGATGCCAAAATAGCTATAACAGCTAGCATATTGCTGAAATGTTATCTGAAGGCAAAATTAGCTTGAAAAACCTTGGTAGAATGCCAAATTAGCTCAAACAGCTAGCATATTGCCGAAATGTTATCTAAAAGCCAAAATTGCTTGAAAAACCATATTTGGTGCTAAATTAGCTCAAACAGCTAGAAAATTGCTGAAATGTTAGTTAGAAGTCAAATTAGCTTAAAAACCTTGTTAGGTGGTAAATTATGATGGTAAAATTGAATTCTGGTGAGTGAAGGTTAATCACATTCTGTTTTTTTCTTTTAATGCCCTTTTTTAATTCATAACTCCTCCTTATGTTTAAATAAATACAATAACTATGTTTTCACTGGAAACCTTTGCAGTATTTTTCTGTAAAAAAAAATAAATAAAATCAAACTTTTTGGAACTGTAAACATAATGTTGTGTTTCAAAAAATCAGCAAGAGGACCGAAATTCCAATACTCCCAAATAAAATCTACATTTTTTATATTTAAAATATGGTCACGATAAAAATAGGAAAAAAAAATCATGTTATTATAGTAAGAATGAGAAACCAAATTGAAACTTTTAAGGAGGTATATGTGATATTGACAAAACTAAAATAACTTCAATCATAGTATCTGTTTCGTAATCATTTTAATAATAATAATGTATTTGTAATTTATGTAGCATTGAGATCTTCTCTGGGTCATTATATTGTTGTTTTCATTTTATGTTTTCTTTTGGAACCTAAAGTTGTTTTTACTCATAACTAATAATGACATTTTTTATTTTAAGGTGTGTCTGACATAATTGTTTGTTGTGTCTGACTGTCAGGGTTGACGTGCGGACACAAATGCAGACGGCAAATTTAAATGAAAAGTCTTACATTTATTCAAAATAAGTTCTCGAAAAACCAAAAGACAAATCCTTGAAGGTACAAAAACCACACGACAACCAGTGCAGGGGAGACGAAGACTTAAAACCAGGAGGAGGGGATGAGGTAAGTGAAAAACAGGTGTGCCAATTAAGGAGGGAGGGAATACACACTAGGAGGGCAGTGTCAAGACACCTGAAAAACAGGTGGAACACAGGAAGTACAACCAACAACAAAATAAAACAGGAAGTGAACACCAAACAACAACAAATGTCCTGGATCCATAACCCCACACTGAGATTATTTATTTGTTACACCAAATGTAAACTGTACTTTAATACATTAACAGAACATATCTGTTCTGTTAATGTATTAAAGGGAGACCTATTGGCAACATAAACTTATTTTTCCAATGTGAGTAAATATATGACTGTATAAAGAACAATATTTATTTATGGTGTGCAGTCTGGTTTAATTGGCCCAAATGTCAATTTTACTTTCTTTTTTTTTAATCTCAGAAAAAAAACATTGTCATATTGATAACTATAATAAAAAGCAGCGGCCTACAGTCCTAAGCATTCATCAAATTCCACACTATTCCACACATCATTATCTTACACGTCATCGTGCCAACTTATCAAATAGTGTTATGTCATCATTAGTCGCAGGACCCTGAGACGTTTGACAGGCCGAGTAGATGTGGTACCTACAGCGGAAATAGGCAGTTTTTACATACGTTGGGTTTTTAAGAAGTCAAGATACATTCACATGAGCTTGGAAAAGGTAAGTCTTCTATCACCTCACTTAAGACATTTAGTCATTAATTTTATTTATGCTTGTTTTGGGAAGTATGAAGTAATTGGTTAAGCAACCTCCCATTAATTACCAAGTTCATCATTATCTATCTATCAAACTATCCATCACTTTCTGTCTTCAATATAATTTTGAAAATTAAGTTGGATTATGGATGTTGAAAAAAAATAAATTGAAAAAATGTACCTGTACCGCAAAAGTTGGTATCATTAAAGACAAATAAAACTACCTTTGTGTTTTGTATAGTGAAACACCAAAAGTCTTTGCCAAATAGGAAGAAAGTTGTTGACAGAAGTTGTTCTGTAACAACAGAAACTCATTTATAGCGCTTTAGCAAGCAACACTCTCCAGCTTTGATATTGCACTACATATCAGTACGGTATACATATAACTACATTTTCTTATAGTAAGATGTATATTTTACATTATAATATATAAACAAACTTGATCAACCTGGAAGGCTGACAAATTACAGCTGAACAGAACAAGGGTCTATTAACTTTACCTAAAAAGGATTTTTTTGACCAAGCATATTTTATAAGTAACTTTTGACGAACAAGAACATGAACAGAGATTTAATTTAATATAAATTGAACATTTAAGAAGGATTAAAACACTTTAGGTCTGTGATTTTCCTCCCCTCCACTGTCAAATCTACAGTTACTCTTCCTGTCTTTCAACAGCCGATCGAAAGGATCCCATTTTTCTTTGGAGATCTCCAGGGTTCCTCCTTCCTCAGTGTGAACCTGCAAGGTGTCGGGGTTGGAAAAGCTGTCCATCACACCGACTATAGAGACGTTCCTGTTTGTGGTTTCAGTTTTCTGTTGAATTTGTGAAAGCATACCAGAATGTCAGAACTCATATAATTCTTGCAATTTTTAAAAAAATTTTTCCTTTTTGTATTCAATAAACGCATAAAGCAGAACTATTTCATTTCTTTTTTTGTGAAACTTGAGAAGAAACGTGTGTTTGTTCGTTTTATTGTTAAAATAAACTTCACAATAAAATGCATTCAGTAGTCACCAATGCCTTGAGTTTTTAAGTTGCTTTCTAACCACAAAGAATGATTTTTAATCATTATTAAACTGTTCCTCGTAGTGACAAGACTCAAGCAGCTTGACTTTGTACAGCAGGGACATTTTAGAACAGTTTGTCCATGCAAACAGAGAAATGTTTTATGAACCTGCATGAAACGGAAAGATCCACAGAGGACATTGGTGCTCTAGTTTAAGGGGCCTATACCATGAAAAATCACCGTTCAAGCATTAAAGTGTACTATAATGTTAATTCCTCACTAAAAATAACCCCAAAGCAGTATTCTGATACATTCATTGCATCTCTTGGTATTGCTCTAAAACCTGCACACTGAGCTGCTCCCAACCCATGACAACAAGTTGATGAAAACAAGTGAGAACAGCCCATTTCAGGAAGAGTCTACAGCAACAGCAAAATGCTTTCATAAAGGCTCAACAATATATTTTCAAAGTTCTGATGCTGTTTGTTTTTGAGGGTGAAACACAGACACTCTGCCGACGCAGAGTGGACGATGTCATGAAATGGTGGCACATACAAATAATATCAAAGTAATGCCAAATGCCAAAAGTAATATCGTTTTTTTATTTTTGGGTATAGTTTATTCTGAAGGATAGTATGATATACGCCCTTTAAAGCAGGAAACATGCTGGTAAACCAAAGAGGTAGAAATCACAACTCACAATGTTATCTTAGAATAAAACAATCTGCTCACAATCATAGCATGAATGTTTACCTCCACCTTGGAGAACTTTGTGGACTTCAGGTATCGTCCATATTGGTTCGACTCAACCTTCAGGTGAGTCATAGTCACTAAGTCCCCTATGGAGAGGTTGACCACAGACATCTCCCTCCAGAGTCGGATATTCATTGAAAAGCCATCCTATTTGAAGAAAACATGTTTTTTAACATAATTTTACCAAATGAACAGCTATTTTCCAAACTAAGATCTATCTGAAATGTTTTTAACTTACCTCCTGTACTCTAATTGTCCTCATGGGAACCTGGTCTCTACCAGACTGCACTTTCTTTAGACCGCAAAACTAAATGAGACAAAGACACAGTTACATTTTGATAAACGCTGTACTTAAACTCCTTGTGGTCTTCTTGTGCTGACAGAACACACTGTGTTACTGGATATAAACCACTCTGTCAAAATTGCATTAAAAACATTTTCTAATAATAATGAAATTGGATTGGGGTTTTCTGTGCTTTTCCAGACGCTCAAAGCTCTTACAATGTATATCCATTATTTATTCACTCCTCATTTATACACTTCTATTCAATTATTTCACTTTGCCTTTTAAAAATGGAACACTGTTTGTTTTGAGATGATGTTGAAGTTCTGAAGTTTGACTGAAGGTTTCATTATCAATTCACAATTATTTTATTCTAAACAGAATGTGTGTTTTGAAAATTAAAGTCATAACCTGGAAATAAATAATGAATTACAGAATTGTTTGACAAATCATTAAATTGAATAAATGACAAAAGCAATAATCTGAAAAGCATTTCAAATTACTTTTAATAATAATTTAAAAAAAATGTAAAGAAAAACATACTTCTGTCATCTCCCCTTGAATGGTCAGAAGACCCATCTCTTCTCCACACAGCCTCAAGTCAACTCGCTTGGAGATCGGGTTGAGGATGTTTTCTCCCTCCGTCATTAGTTCAGAGCTGACAAATATATCAGACCCTCTAAAAACTGGGTCTGCCTGGAGATGCTAATAATGTAAGGAGGGTGTTGGCCAAAGAGGTTGTATCCTCTGATAATATAAGAAGAAGCCTCCTTGACCTTTCCTCCAAACTCCTCAAACAGTGTGATTTTGGACACTGAGTGTCCATCACTGATAGCAGCCACTTTATTTTTTTGGTAGTGGCTGCTTTTGCAGTGGCTCCCGTGAAGCACCAAGCCGTCACTTTTCTCTCCTCCTTCATCTTGAGAACCTGAAAAATGAAGATTCGGAGGCTTGTAGTAAGGAGAGTCCTTACGCTCCCTGAGAACAGTTACAAGTGCCATACTGAAAAGATAGAGATGAAGAAAATTACAGTTTCACCTGGACCTGGATTAATGCTAACATTATTCTTAGTCTCTAAAAAGGAATGCAGTCAGTTTTGATATGGAACTGCCTTATATTTACATGTATATAGAATAGAATAGAATAGAATAGAATAGAATAGAATAGAATAGGAATAGAATAGAACTTTAGGTATCCCATAGCAGTGAAATTACCCTGTACCATAGCTCACTAAAAACGAATTGACTTTAAAAACAACTTTCTATAAACCTATTGTTTTTTAAATTATCTTTTATTAAATGCATACTTTTTTCCTGAAAATAAACATTAAGAGTATGATACATTTCTAAACATCCCTTTGGGTCAGTTTTTCAACTATATTTACAAACTTGCAATTCGAAAATTAAAACAGAGTCACAGATTTTCACCATTTTCGAACCAAAAAGTTTTTGTGACATTTTCTAGGTCCATGTAAAAAGGGTGTACCTATAAAAGACATTGCTATAAGCCGATACCACGGATGCTGCGCTACAAGTGCTGCCTTCACTCAGGGCGCAGAGTGCGCATGCGCGGGATTTTAGAATGCGCAGTAAGTGAATGTAACTATGAACATTAAAATTATCGGGACAACAACGTAGGCATGGAATGTTTCCCGCCCTTGCTGTTTAAGCTTTTTTTGCCATTTTTATCTGTTAAATCTATTTTATCCAACCGCTATGTGACATGCACCAGCTGCTTTCGTGAGAAAACGAAGAAGTAGGTGTCAGATTGCATTTCGTCTTGGATTTATATCAATAAAATATAGAAAATAACATCTTTGGACCATAATATGATCTCTAGAATATTCTATCAAGTCAGAATCACGTAAAGGTGTCAGAGAAGGTGGCCCGGATCAGTAGAAGCAGTCCAGCTCATCCCCCGCCCTCCGTGAGGTAACTTGTCATCATTGCAAGACTTTTGATGCTGACTTTGTTTTGGGTAATGAGCCAATAAGAGACACTTGAAAGTAAACAAACTCACATCAAGCTTTCCCGACAGTGTTCTGCCCTCAGTTACCAGGCCTCTGCTCCTCTCTGATTGGTTTATTCAGTCTGAACCGTTACTCACTGAGAATAATTATCTCTACTTCATATTTCAAGTACTGTGATTTTCTAGAACATTACGTTTTAAAAATCGAAGTAAATCCATAAAGCATTGTGTATTTTCCACATTTAAAAATTACACATTAATATTTAATTTACTAACTTGACAACACCTCTATCAACTACAGGAAAGGTGATCCAAAATAAAAAAAATTATGCCTATATTAAATAATCATAAACGTCAATACTAAGTGCCTTAAAAATCGGATAACATTTATTAAAAATCTGCTCTTTGTCTTCAACTACAACTGTGATCAGTCCGCAGTTTTTTTCCTTTAATCTCGTCGAGTTGTCCGGAGGAGTGCAAGTTCAATATGATGGATGTAGTCAAAAGAAAGATTTCAGTTGAAAATGCTGTTTATATAAGACGGACACAATTGTTTACAAATGTTTGTCTTTTGTTTTTACGTTGCTGCGTTGCTCTTTGTGGGTGTTATTTGCACTTCAGGGCCACCGTCATAATTCCGTGATTTTTGGGATACAGAATCAATTAAATGAGGTGAATACTTTTTTTAAATCTTTTTTTTTTTCATGTTTAGTAGCTGAAAAAACCAGAAAGGTTTCAAAATGCAGTAGGTCTGCTTTTCACATCGGTTCACCTTAAAAGGAAATGGTGCGCAAATACGCACAGACTGTTGTGTTGCGCTAGGATAATTCTCTGAATTCAGGAGAGAGGACTATAAAATGTATAAAGAAAAAAAACTTGTCAAAAACTTCAGTGAAATAGCGTATAGACTTTATATTCCTCTTAGTGCTTAAAAATGCAGCTGCTTTCTGTGATCATCAGGAGCGCAAACGATCTCTGGTCTTTAATCCACCGTGCGTAAAAACCGGCAGTGTGCGCGTTTAGACCGGATTGTCGCCGATGCGACACCTGAATCTAGTCACCTTCGTTTCACAAAGACAGGTCACACTGGTATAATATTGTCATGAATAAAACTCAAAGGATAAAATATTAATTTCAACAACAGCTAGTTTACAGTTAACAGTGAAAATGCCCCTTTAAATTTTAAAGAAAAAGAAATTAAAGTACATTTTTTAGATTCTTAAGCTTAAATGACAGAAAAATGAAAGTGATGGTGTTTGGAAACAGCAATTTCGATGACCCAGCAGTGGAGGTCGGCTGCTTCCACTTTTCAAACAGTTGAAAGAAATAGCTACCAGAGTGTTAATGTTTGTGAAAGACAAAAGCTTTAGGCTACTTCTGTGAAAATACTGGGCTGTTTTCTAAGAAATAGACTTCAACAGAAATTAAATCAAATACTGAAATGCTGCATTTCATTTTTATTATAACAACAAATATCCCAAATGTCCATGTGTGTCTGTGAACATTGGTTAAAAAATTTAAAAAATAGCAAAATAAAATCAAAAAAATAACTTGATTATACAGTTTCAGCAGAAAATATCAAAAATCAAATATTTTTCAACTTGTTTAAGATAACTTCCTAATAATTTTTTTGTTGTATTTTGTTATTTTATATAGTGTAGAGAAAAAAAACATACATGTAGATAATTGTCAAGCTATAGATAATTGTTCTAAAACCATTTCCTAAATAAAACAAAAGCAAAAACCCCAGTACACAAAAAATTAAACACATTCATTTGAAATAAAAGAATGAAAAGAAGAAAAACAATTTTAAAAAATCAATGTAATGACAGCTTAAATATGCTCATGCTTTTATAAAAGTTATTTTGTCGAACATGAGCGACATAAAAAGATAAATCTGGACTTTATCTGGAAATTAAATAGGTATGGACCAACATCAATTGATCTTTTTTTCCAAATTATTTTACTGCTGCATTTTAAAAAAGTGGTTTTAATTGTGTTTTGAAAACCTTTTCTAACTACTAGTTTGTATGATTTCTTATATCTAAAAAATAGATATTCAGAATAAACACAGAACCTCAGTTTTAGAATTATTTATCAGTGAGGTTCTGGTTAATAAATACATGCAGCAGCTGAAGTGGCCCAAAACAAAACTCTAAACTGAATTAAACCCTGAACTACTACCTGCCAGCACAGCAATAAAACTTCAAAAAAGAAGGAATAAATACAAGAGATGAGAGGTTTAAGTTTGGGTTTAGGAAAAACCCCAATACTATCAAACTATTCTTTACTGATGAGCCACCAGATTTTACAGAGAAATAAATTGTTTTTTTTTTTTTTAAATAAGCTGGTCTGCTGGCAGGGATCAGTACGTCAGAAAGGATGTGTTAATTAAGGAACACATCCTTTCTGACTCTACATTTAAGTTTAAGCAGCTGTCAGAAGCTGCTGGACCTGTCCAGTTATCCAACCCAAACCCACCCACCCAGATAACTGGACAGGTCAAAAAAGTTCCAGTAACACCATTTCAATGAACTACAATCCATAAATGCACAAGTCAAACTATTTCAAGTACAAACCCATTTCAATTAAATACAATCACAACTGTTCAAATCAATATGAGCATCATTTTAAAAAATGAACTAATCTTAAACTGGTACATCTATAAATACAGAAAAAGCATGATTACAATTAGGAGAATACTACTGATGTTTGAACATGATTCTAGGTAAACATAGAAAAAAACATTGCTATTAAACATTTAAAATGAAAAGATGAAATTTCCCTTAAAATGTACACTCACCTTTAAAACATACCTCATTCATGACCTGTCAAAACACATGATGCAGAACACAGGCTCATGATAACTGTAATATGATTTTCATTGTACCTGAATGCAGACACTGTTGTGGTCGGGACACAAACATCAAGTCCAGCAGAGTGTTTTTTTCCGTTGTTGCCTCTGTGATCATCTGTGCAAATCCTCTAGTCTGAAACAGTTGTAAGCAGTTGTAGCAGGCTTCTCACAGTCTAAAATAATGAGAAAAAAAAAACATTACTTACCTTAATGTTGCATTTTCTCAGCCTTTAGTCACATTAACAGGCTGACAACGTGAAAAACTCATACATTGTAAGCATATATTACATTTACAGAACATTCCAAAGGGTTAAAAAATTCCAAATGTTTCTACCATAATTTTAAAAAATCATTCTTGATAACCAACTGCCAAAGCAATTTGTTTCAAATGTGCATTACAATGATCATCAAGATACAGTTTGGTTTCACAGATTCTTATAATTATATAAGAATACAAAATATATTAATTTAAAGTTGTGTTGAAATCTCACATTTTATACCAAGAAGATACAAGTTGAGCACAAAGTATTGTTTTGTGCACAACTTTGTTGTCATGAATATGTTTCTTATTAACAGATTCCTACCCAATACAAGGAGATGCGGGGCTTGCAATGTGTGTTTTTGTGAAATGTGTTTGTGAGTTCAATTAAACAGAGTTCTTCAGTTGAACTCACATGAGATGAACACAGATTTGAACATGAAGCTGAAGTTGAAGGAAAAAAGGTAGAATAGATTGCTGGAGCTCTTTGACTAATGGTTGCAGAACTTTCTGCAGTTTTATTTGTAAAACCACCACTTCTTTTTGCTCTTGCACTACTTCTAGCCTTCCAGTGAACTTGCACACATCTTTTTTTTGTACATTTTTAGTACTTTTTTTGAAAGTTTCTTGTGTACACATTTCTTAATCTTAACCCTGCCTATTTAAACTTGTACAGTAAATTCTATTTGATTCTGTTATCTAGATTGTGACCTTGACAGCTCTGCACAAAAATTCCAATATGCTCAATGTAAGTTAATGCATACATGGCAAATAAAAAAAACTTAAACCATTAAAACTGCATAAGAGCATTCCTATATTAATTTTCCAATTGTTTTCCAGTGCAGAAAAACAAAAAATTGCAGAAAACTTTCCAGAACAGAAAAAAACACAGAAGAGAGCAGTAATAACCATTAATACCAGGAATAAATGCTGCTGAAAATTCCAAATTAATTGATAAATAGATGGAAAAAATCCCAAAAGATGCTTAAGATGGTTTAAATTAAAACAATACCAAAAAGTATGTATAAGAGAGGTTATGTGTAAATAGGAGCATCATAAAAAGAGTACTAACATATAAATCAGTGTAAAATATTTAAAGAAATGACAAATATATTACCAAAAGCCTGGCTTAAATAGAGTATCTGTTCTAGTGTAGAAAGATCTACATGAATAACCGACTTCAAGAACAGAAAACTCTTCAATCAATGTCAATCTTTTTGCTAATCTTTAGCAGAAGATACAGAAAAACTGCATGTTTCAAAAGAAGTGGCAGATGAGAGAAATATTGGCAACATCGCCAAATATGTTCTCAAAAGATTGTTTTGAATAAGGATCTGTTTTAGTGTAGAAAGATCTATGGGTAAAATCCACTTTATAAAGCAAACACTAAAGTTACGTATGCAACTACGGTTCAAATGAATCCCAGATGACCGCCAGAGTTCCCGGTCCCTTGGGTTCCTTGCGTTTTTGTGAGAAGTGTTGGGATCATGCTCTTTGTGCCATGTGACTTAATAGCCTTACGTGGGTCACCAGGAGGTCACAAGTGACTTGTCATTAAATTCTTCAAATACGCATGCACAAGAAGGATCAATGAAATAGAACTCTTGGATACCTGGAAAAACTCCTGAAAATGTTTCAGTCAGAGTCCCTGTGCGTGTGAGGCAGAAGGTGATTCTTTCAGTTGGTAAATTGCACAAGTTTTAGCAAAAGAACCTGCATTTTACCCTAGGTTGCAGAAAACAATGCAGAAGACAGCAATAGTGTCCATAAATGGCAGAAGTTTGTTCAATTGGAGAAAAGCCATAAACGGCAGAAAAACCTTATGTTGTAGAAGAAATGGCAGAAGGCAGCATTATTGGCTATAAATGGCACAAAAATACATTGAAAAACACAAAAGAATACTGAAATTCCCAGGCTAGTTGAAAAAGAAGAACCTTCCAATTGTATTGCTGCAATTTTTTTAAATGCAGAGGAAGAATCCCTGAAAGATGCTTCAATTGTGCAAATTCTAACAAAATTACCAAAAAATATGAACAAGAGAGGTGATGTGTAAACAAAAGCAACAAATAAATAGAACAGACAAGAAATGACATTTAAATAAGTTTAAAATGTTAAAAAAAATGCAAGTATATTTCTAAAAGTTGTTTTTTAAAGAAAGAGCTGTTCTACTTTAGAAAGATCTATATGAAAAAACCCACTTTAAGAAGAGAAAACTCTTGGATACTTGTAAAAATCCTGAAACTGTTGTGGGTCGTCAGACGCCATGACAGCTCCCACCTGTGCTCAATCAGCCACCAGGTATGGCCACCAAGATTGCCTGCACCTGGGTCTCCAGCAGGTGTATAAAGGATCGTGGAGATCCCAGCTCCGGCGCCAGACTGTTTGCTTGCCCAAGACGGTAACGTGCTGGCTCTCAAGACGTGTCATAGGACAATACTCTTGTGTCTAAGATTTTGCCGACTAACTAGTGTGTTTGCTTGCCAGTGGCTCCTGCCTTCTCTCCACCACCCCTGCTGCTCCCCTGGGCTCATCCAACTCCGCTCTCGACGCAGACCACTCCATGCTGGACTTTCCCCCATCAACATTCATCGCCTTACCCTTAAAATAAACCTCATAACTCCAATTGTGTCCTGCGCTTGGATCCTCCCCTTCCTGCTCTCCGCCTAACAGAAACTGCTTTATTCTGAGTCTGTGACTCGGGGGAGGAGGGGAGGGGAGGGGAGTCGTGAGCTGCAGCCTGGGAGCAGAGGGGAGGGGTGAGCAGGTGCATCTTGGGAGCATGACTTGACAGAATCAGCATTTGAATCAGCATTTGACCGCCATTCGTCAACCATACGTATGAACAGAAAAATTCTTTCAGTTTTACAAAGCACAAGAGTTCAGGAATCCATTGATATACATTTTATTTATGACAAGTTTAAAGTCTTTATGTAAATTCAATCAGAAGTGGCACTAAAAAGTTGATCTTATGATGAGCTAAAAACCCCATGTTATCCTATGGCAAAGCTGCTTTTTTACTACCGCCAAACAAGTGTTCATATCTTCAAAAGTCGTTTACTTATTAGAAATGTTGAACGCTTGTAAGAATCACGAAGCTTTGGGCTACAATCTGTGAAAGTTTCATGCCTGTAGGTTCAAGCATGTTCTCATAAACGCAAATTAAAGACAAACAGAAAATGGTGTTCGAACCAGCTGGAAAATGTAACATTGGCATGTATAAGACAAATGGGGGTACTTAGTGTCAGTCTAGGGGCTGTGGGGGCAAAGGTATTTGAGAAAAGGCTGAAATGTTTTAAAATGAAAAAATTTAAGAAATTGCTAAAGTTTATCAAATTACCCAGTACACTGTTAGCATATTGCTAAAATTTTAGCCTAAAAGCCAGATTAGCATGACAAAAATTGGTAGATGCCAAATTAGCTCAAACAGGTTGCATACTGCTGAAATGTTAGCTAAAAGCCAAATTAGCTTGAAAATCCTTGGTAGATGCCAAATTGGCTTAAACAGCTAGCATATTGCTGGAATGTTAGCTAAAGCCAAATTAGCTTAAAAAACCTTGGTAGATGCCAAAGTAGCTCCAACAGCTAGCATATTGCTGAAATGTTAGCTAAAAGCGTAATTTGCACGAAAAACCATATTTGGTGCTAAATTAGCTCAAACACCTAGCATATTGCTGAAATGTTAGTTAAAAGCTAAATTAGCTTAAAAACCTTGTTAGGTGGTAAATTAGCTCAAACGATATTAACTGAATGCTAAATTGGCTTCAAAAACCTCAGTAGATGCCAAAGTTAGATCAAAAAGTGCCAAAAAAATATGAACAAGAGAGATGATGTGTAAACAGAAGCAACATATAAACAGATAAGAACTGACTTTTATTTAAGATTGAAATGTTGAAAAAAGCAAATATATTTCTAAAAGCTTTGTTTTAAAGAAAGAGATGTTCTACTTTAGAAAGATCTATATGAAAAACCCACTTTAAGAAGAGAAAACTCTTCTTAAAGTCTGTAGGTCCAAGCATGTTCTCATAATCGCAAGTTAAAAACAGAGTTAGTGTTCGAACCAGCTGGAAAATTTAACATTGGTAGGAGAAATGGGGGTACTTAGTGTCAGTCTAGGGGCTGTGGGGGCAAAAGTATTTGCCTTACAGCTTAGATTGTATGCATTTAGAGGGATTTTCCCACGTTTATGGGAAAAATCATGTCACTGCGACAAACGGTGGCCGAGTTACAGCGATTTATCAATGTTTTTTTTTCTCAAAAAATCTGGTCTCCACACTCTAGGTGATGACGTCATACACTCTAGATTGTCCTAAATCGGGCAAAATGTACCAAATTGCCTGATTTGAAATACAACTGTAGTTCAAAAAATACAAGTCATAACCACATAAAAGTAATGCCTGTAAAGTCCAATCCTTTCACTACATTTTAAAGTTTAAATGGTGTCTCTAGCTGAAAAATTGTAGGAGGAGATACATTTCAAAAACAGTGCAAAAACGGATTAAATAAGCGGACTCCCCTTTGACTTCCAAAAAATGCAGTACAAATGTATGTTTAAATTTTTTTAAATAGCATAATGTATGCAGAAGTTAGGAATGCAGAAAGTTTGAAGCTGCAAAGAGGCCTTCCCCATGGATTCCTATTCTGCTTGGTGTTCAGAACATGAGGGCATCAGTCAATCCTACATGCTCTATCCTTCCCCATCTAATCCGAATCCCAAAACTCCCACACCTGAGGAAGTGAATCAAGGCCTACTCAACATCCCATTTGCTGGAGTACAACTGGTCCTAAATAAGATCAGTATGGTTGCTGCGATCCTTTTTTTTCCTGGATTTGGGAATGGTTCTGTAAACTACGAGCAAATAACATTCCCGAGTACATATTCGGTTAATTCTGCGATACCACATTTCGAGTAATTTATACAAGCAAATCATAGGCTACTAGACCATTCAGATTAGGACAATTAACAGACAAATCTGGTGGCAAAGGGTTTCCCCTGGTCTGACAGGTAGTTTAGATGTTTTATCTTAAGAATTTGATTGCAAACGAAAATAGGTGTATGTTGACGATGTAGACACTCCATCCTACTCTACCAGTGTAAGTAGTAACTTGGCTTGGGCACAAATGGCAGAGAAATGTTTTAGAGCAGCCAGAAATGGTGAGCTGACACCACCTGTTTGGTACAAATGGGCAGAGTAAGTTTATCTCATTTCCTACACTGGAGAGGACATTTCCCCTTTTTGATGACTTTTTTAACGACGTGGTTCCGATGGGTCTTCACGGGAATTCAATTTTGAGATCTTCACAATTTTTGGTCGGTTGAGAATCACAGAGTTAACGTTTATTTTATGTAGTTTATATGCAATTATAAAGTATGTCTTACACAATTGTGCGTGATTTTTTGCGTGATACAAATGCAAATTTGTGGCTTTCCACAAATAAATTTCACGCATGTCCACGTATGTCTTAGGGACTTTCATGCATATACCACCCAAGTATAACTTTTGTATCGTGTATATGGCACACATTCCAGGTTAAAATGATTTAATTGACACACTAATCACTTATGAATTGAATTTAAATAGCGAAATAATCACACACGGTTCATGCACGACTCACGTTCTGTACCTGTGAGACAGGTATATAAATCGTCGGATCTTTCAACCCTTCAGCAGTCTATACCAAGCGGGGTGGTGTTCGAAATGGGGGTCATGGGAGGGGTCGGTGCGGATGCAACTGTGGACACGCGCCGGGCCAGCTGTAGCCCCACAACCACTCCTCCTGGTGGGCTGCCTCACACACAACATTTCTGACTTTTTGCCACATATATTCACCAATTTTCCTCCGTGCAGCATGTGCAAAATGTAACGGCAGAGTGAGTAAACAGTGGGGAGTAAACAGTCGACACCAGGTACTGTTTTGATGGTTTACGGTCATAAAACAACCTGAAGGATTATCTGTTTAATACATTTATTATTGAATTCTTATATTTTCAGTACAGAAAAAGATGTTTTGATGCCAAAGTATAAGTATGAGAAGTTCTCAGATAAGTCAACCGACATGAAACAATCCGCTTAGCTAAGAGTAGTTAAATCCAATGGGGCCATCACAGCGCAGTGAAATATCCATTCCTTAGCACAGATACATTTGTCCTAATTTGTGTGGATACAGACAGCATCCCTGCTTCTATCAAACAGCTAAACTATTAAATCAAAAGACTTTTCAACACAAAGCAACATCCAGCTCTAAAATAAGCTACATGCACTACTCTGCGTTTGTGAAGGGCTGAATTTGAGAACACATTCATCAAATTTCAAACCATTAAAATACTAACAAAAAAAATTTGCAATGAAAAATGTATTTTGTACAACATTTTAAAACTTGACACTGGGACGTTGTCACAGTGATGTCATAACTGTTTAAGTGATTTAATGCTGATGTCATCTTCAAAGGACTGATAGACACCCCAAACTGATGATGTCATCCTCAATATGGTAACATTTTCATCCTCTAGCTATTGATGATGATGTCATCAGAATAAACTAATCTCGTGGCCTCATTTTACATCATGAAACCAAACTGTTATATACAGGTACGTTTCTATAGTCTGGTACTTCGTATTGAAGAGCGACCGCTTTGAAGAGAACTGCTTTCTCAAGACCAGAAGAACACAAGAACCCAAGACCACAATCTCACAGGATTTTACCAGGAAAGACGGCTTTTACCATTTCAACAAAGATGGATCATTTCAAGAAAGACCAACCTGAAGAAGTTTCACTTGGGGAGATTTTACACACAAAAGCTGTTTCTTCTTTTAGTCTGACTGACATCAGTTCCATTCTGCATCGGGTGGCAACAGTTCTTCAGAATCCCCAAAACGTTCATGGAGTTCTGACACCTGAAAGAATTAAGCTGATTGTTAAAAGAAACCAGGAACAGCAGATCATTTCTACAAACATTTCGTCGAGTTGGAAGTTTGGCTCAGGGTTCACGTGGACATTTTAGGTGGTACATGGCCCCTGAGAAACTTGTGGGTTCATGGACCACTGCAAAATCCCACGTTTGGTCCCTGGGGTGCATTGTTGCAGAGATGTTTCTTGGATTTCCCCTCTACACTGGCTTTAGTGATTATGAGATGATCTGGAACATCACAAAAAATCACTGCCATTTTCCAGATTATCTCCTAAATGAAGGATCCAAAACTAAAGAGTTTTACTTCAAAAGTCACACCAAGCAGTGGCTTTTGAAGACACCAAAAGAATATGGAAAGAAGATCCAAAAATATGTCAGCTTTGTTTCACCAGATGACTTTAGAAAACACCTAAAGAGGTCAGGACTGATTTCCAAGACAGAACAGACAAAGTTGGAACAGTTTATTCACCTGGTCAAAGGAATGCTGCAATTGGATCCTGAAAGAAGACTTCCTCTTCAACAGGTGCTGCAACATCCGTTTGTCACAGGTGACAAGGATTTCCACAGAAGCTCCATAGGAAATGTCAATCATTTTGCAGGACAGGAAAATCCGTCTTCCTCAGCAAAGATGGAAAAGAAAGACTCAACATGCCATTCTGGAAAAGAAAGAAAACTGCCCACGATTTGGATCCTTGGCTCGGGGTATTACATCACAGGAGCACAAAAAACAGCAAAGGAATGCTTTGGGGAAAACCTTGGACTTGATGCAAGAACGAACTGGATTGGAAAAGTAAACATGCGCTGGAAGGATGTCCTGAATGACTTTAATAGTGAGGTTTCCCAACAAAGGAGGTCTCCAGACATTTTAGTTCTCCATGTTGGCAAGCAACGACCTGGGGAACATAAAAGTCTCTGATCTTACCTTTCAAATGGTGAAGGACTTGAAACATCTTCATGACACTTTTCCCAGGATGAAAATTGTATATTCCTTCATAACTCCAAGATTGGCATGGGGGAACTTTGATCCAAGGAAAATAAATGAAGACAGAGTAGAAGTCAACAGAAATATTCAAAAAATGTTGGACTATTTAATGGTGTCGTGATTGAGCATCCAAAACTGATCCCATTTGATTGTGATCTGTTCAAACCCAATGGAATACATTTCACCTCAAAGGGATTGAAATGTTTGTAAGCTCTATCCATGATGCTATTGACAAGATTCTCGACCCGACCTTGCAAGAGGCCAATCTCCAACTCAGCCTGGAAAAAGTGAAAGGAAAGTATTCAAACAGAACAATGAGGACACCAAATACGTGCCACACGCCAGTGATCTGAAAAGAAAATACATTTCAGAAACAAACTTGGAGAGAAAGTTGCCTGTACAAATAGCGAAAAGAAGGATTTATGAGGACAAACACGGGGTTGACAACGAAAAACCTTGTCTGAAGAGAAAAGAACGTACAGAAGACCACTTGTCTCCTGCTAAAAAAAGGAAGCTAACAGGTGAAAATTACATCCCAAAACGACTTGAGGCTTTCCTAAAGATTGAAAATTGTCCTGCAATTCACCAGACAACCAATTCATCCCACACGTCCGTGATCCGAAAAGAACAGACACTTCAAAAACAGACTTGGAGAGAAAGTTGTCTGTACAAACAGAGAAAAAAAGGATTCATGAGGACAAAACACTCGGTTGACAACGAAAAACCTTGTCTGAAGAGAAAAGAACGTACAGAAGACCACTTGTCCCCGGCTAAAAAGAGGAAGCTAACAGATGAAAATGAGAGTCAACAACAGTCTGAGGCTAACCTAGAATTTGAAAATCGTCCTGCCAATTCACCAGACAACCAATTTGTCCCACACGTCTGTGATCTGAAAAGAACAGACATTTCAGAAACAGACTTGACAAAATGCTTGCCTGGTCAAACTGAGAAAAAAAGGATTCATGAGGACAAACACTCGGTTGACAATAAAAAACCTTGCCTGAAGAGAAAAGAACGTCCCGAAGACCTCTTGTCCCTGGGTAAAGTGAGAAAGATACGTGATGAAGATGACAGCCAAACACCTGGCAGAAGTATCTGAGGCTAACCCAGAAACTGAAAGTCATCTTGCCAATTCACCAGAAAAATGTGATCCCACCTGGGAAGATGGACAATGACACATCTAGCTCCCTTGACATTGGCCTTGGATCAAACATCTCTGAAAAGGATCTGGTAAGATCCATTTCCCCTGATGTTGGGAATGCATTGGACAGCTCACCAACAACTGAAACACAGAATGAGACAGGAAAAAGCCCTAACAACACCAACGACCATCAACAATCTCTGAAGGGGATGATCACTCTGACTTTTTGGCTTCTCCATCCTAAGGGCAAATTGGTTAAAGAGTGCCCTAATGAAGATTGCAAACTGGATCTTTGAAGACAAAAGGCATCCAAAAAAAGAGGACCCTCAAAAGAAAATTGTTGTATCCGTCATCATTCCAAAGAGAATATGGATATATGGATTTACTATGTCGACAAGACAAGACAACATAAATATAATGTTTAAGTCTTGACTTTTTGTCATTTTCTGTAAATGTTTACTTTTAATATGTTAAGTTTAATTTTAAAAAAGAAGAAATGTTTTAATAGTTTTTATATACAACACTGAATGTTTGCCATTTTCTTTGCCTTTTTTTTTAAACCCTTCTTAATTCTTGGGCTTTCTGTAAAAAAAAAAATATTTAGAAAAAAAGAATTAGTTGTAGGTTCTCTTAGATACTCTGTCCCCACAATTAAATAAATGTATTTAACTGTTCTTTTATGTTTTTCTTGTTCTGTAGAAATGTTAATGTAAAACAGTTTTTTGGGGGGGGTTGTTTTCAATTTGTAAATTTTGACTGTTTTTATCTTCTTTTCTGTAACAATTTAGAATTAAAAAAACATATTTTGTAGATGCTTTCTCCTGATACTGTGGTTGCTATTTACAATTTTTATGTTTTTTACATTCCTTTTTGTTTTCTTTAGTAAAAATTGTAGGCTTTTTTGCTAGAAACTTTAGTTCCCCTCCACTGTTGTTAGATTTTAATTTGTTTTAATGTATTTTCTGTAAAAAATATATATTTTTGTAATAAAAAAATAAAAAAATAAAAAAATAAAAACAGTAATGCAACCACAAGGGGGCGCTACCAAGTGCTTTCATGTGCCGGTCTCAAGTCCGGATAAATGCAGAGAGCTGTGATAGGAAGAGGATTAAATGTAAATTCAATGACAAACCAGTCGTTCTATCCTGGTTGCAGTTTCACTTGTCTGAAACTCCACACAGGAACTCACACACACATGCATCATACACTCAGGGACCAAACTAATGCTGGTTGGGTGGGTGCACAGATCTTAACTACGATAACATCTGAGCGAGCTCCCTGATATAACATATGACATACACATGCACCAAGAGTTGGCAATTCCTTTGTTATGTTGGATGGTTTGTTTGGCTGCATTGTGGGTGTGTTAAGCGGTTTTCATTTGCTGACTTGTGTTTGCTTACTTTTGAGTTTTACTTCTTGGGTCAAAAGACTTGAACTCTGGCTTTAGTAGGCTTTTGTACTTATTAAGTCAAAATGGAACAATCAAGGGTCCAAGTCTTATCAAAGCTCATGTGCATTGTGGTTCAGGGAGGCTGTGTAGAGTTGGTTTTGAAGTCTGTCCAAGTTACCTTATGTGAAATATACCAAGCATTTTCCTCCACACAACCTCTGGAGTTCTGCTTAACCTTGGATCTGGACAGGAGAACAAAATCTTGGTGTCAGAAGTGGGATGGTGGCTCAGAATACAAGGAGCAAGTCCACCAAACTTGTGATGGAGCCAGAGCCATGGAAGGAAACTGAAGTTCTCTCTTACAGCTACCATGGGCTACAGTACATCATCGGAGCAGGAGGATTGTCACACACAGCTGGAGGTGACCATCTGTGTCCAGCAGTGCAGAAAAGGTGCAGAGAAGAGATGTTGATTGAGGAGCTCCAAGGTTTGCGGATGCATTGGAGACCTACTCTGCTATGGATGAGACTATTCTGATTCATACTCAGATCTGAAGCAAGCCCTCTTGGCCAAATTTGACATTTCTGCCGTGACCTATTGCCAGCATTCCAGGAATACAGCTGTACCTAAGGGAGAGACGCCCACCCGAGACCCATTTGTGCCTAAAGGCTCTGTATGAAGTTGCAAATAAATAAAGCTGATCTCTAAACATCATCTGTGTCCCCCATGCATTGAAAATGAGATAAACAGACATATCTCCGTGTAGCAATCCGGCCACAAACATTAGCTGAGGATTGTGTGGCATGTCAAAATGGTGCAAATCTCATGAACTTCGCTTCAGGCTATTTCTTCACAGCTCTACTTTCCATAAATGAAAGACTTGGTGTTCAGTAATACCGACACAAACGGCAATCATCAATTTTTCCTTTTTGATTTATTTTGAAACGGTTGGTACTTCGTTGTATTGAAAAAGAAACTAGCCTTATGCAGAGTCTCTATTTGGTCAAAGTTAAACTGGTTGACCTTTCAACACACCTTCAGTTGCTGCGCGTTTTGTACGTCGAGCCCACAAACACTTACACGTGAACACAAGTTTTATAACACAAAAGACTGAAACATCCATATGCTATGTTTACAGACTTTTCATTGAAAGTGCTCAGTTGAACACACATTTCCAAGCCTAGTGTGAATGTAGCATTATAGTTCCCTATGCCCTATAGTGTCGAAAATACTATATAACCATATAAAACTAGGGTGAAACACGCATGCTCGCAAACAACATTGATATATACTGATGATTACTTATTTAAATTCCATTACACTTTTGCCATAACAGATTTTCTCAAACAGTTGTCAATCACACTATTTAATTTTAAAGCTTAATTTGGTTCTTGTGACTGCAAATTTCCAACCTTCAAACTTCTGGTTCTACAGGGAGCGTTTCTCAAGCCGAGTGCCCCCAACACTTCATTTGGATTGACAAACCTTACCAAAAAGTTAGGAAATGGAGAGAAAAATCTAAAGGTAATTTGCCCATTTATTGAAAACAACATACAGTCAGAACCGTTTTTTTTCCCCTGAGCAAATCAACTGGGTTTCCATTGGGGCATCTCGTGGAAGGACTCTAGAGGGACCTACTTAGACTGCTGTTCATTAAGCAAAAGTTTGAGCCCTTTTAAAGTTTGTTTTCACTGGACAAGATAATGTATGCAAGGCCAACGCAGTTTCATCTTATTAACCTTTTTTATGTTTTTGTGATAAAATTACTTTAAACTGGATTCTCTCCATACATGTGTAGACTGTTGCTTAGTAGATAAAGCTGTTTAGAGAAGTAAAATAACTAGAAAATTGCATTTCCTGCGAAAATACGTTTGATTGCAGAAGTTGTTGCTTTTATATGCATAATTGCTGAACTTTTAGCAGAAAGGCTAAAATGTTTAAAATGTAAATGTTTCAATAAATTAATGAAGTTTATTAAATTACCCAGCATGCCAAATTTGCTGAAACATTTTGCATATTAATGAAATGTCAGCTAAAAGCCAAAATTGCCAAATTAATGCATTCCTGCATCCTTTGTAAAAGTATGAAAAAGTCTTGAAGCCATTAAAAATGATGGCAAAATGATCAATTTACTGCATAACATGTAGTTAAGACTAAAATGTTGAAAGAAAGGCAAAAATATATCTAAAAACCTTGTTGAAATGATAAATGTTGTAAATGTGAATGAATTAATGAGACTCTTCCATTGTCACTGAAAAAAAAGTCAGGAAGACATCAAAGGGTCTGACAGACAGATGTTTACAAACATTGGCAGCACAGGTGCAGCTTCACTGACTAATGAGACAGCAGAATCACTGAGCTGAGACTTCAATGTATTTTCTTAGAGGTCACTACCTCCAAACAAATGTTCATATCTTCAAAAGTCCTTCACTTATCAGAAGAGTTAATAAACAAATACTTATGTGTTGTCATAATAATTCAGTATTAACCAGTATGAACGTTAGTGTTAAAAGTGATAAACTTGGTAGACATTGAATACTTAAACAAAGGGTTTTTCATGGTTTAAACTTTGCAGACATTTTTATGATTGTGTGAATGAATGATAGGATAGTTTCTCACAGCATACAAGGTGTTCATATAGGGAGTATGCTGCTTTGAAACAAATGTCTGCAGGCGGGAGTGAATGGAGAGCTGGTAAGGAGTTAACGAGGAACAGACGGCACCTGCGAAAGGATGGGAAAAGGCGGACGGTGGGAAAATGCATCTCCAGGGAGAAGATCCAACCTCTTATTTTGATCCAACCTTCTTTTTGCATATTGGTGTATAAAAACTCTGGGTCAAAGGGATAAAGGATGTCTCTATTCTTCGTGCACGGAGAAGAGCATCCGCTAGATGCTTTCCTAAGGAGAGCTGGAGACCCTAAATTCATGTATTAGATATTTTGGTGTCAGGAATAAATCTTTTGGGTGGAAAACCTCAAATACGTTCCAGACCTCGATTTTTGAACACGCACTTAGGCCATAATCAGCGAATTATAGCCTACAGTTTTGGTGACCCCGACGTGATTGAGGGAACAGAGTTTTGGGGAAGGGCGCTGCTTTGGCTTGTCCGTCTCTCTGTTTGAAGGTTTACTCTGAGGCGCCTCACCTAAAAGGTAAGCAGAAACCTGTTTTGGATGCATCAAATATCTGCTATTGGCAATGTTAAATTTGGAGTAAACTGAGAACAGAGAAGGTGTGACTATTTAGTATTTTAGGAGATTTTGTGTTTAAGGAAAAGTAAAGGTAAAGTAAAGGTAACAACGGGGGGATTGCAGTCCCGCCGTAGTGACCCGTCGTAGACTGACGTTTAGCCGGTGAAACACTGTGAGGTTTCTGTATACCTTGGGGAGTTAGGGTCCCCCAAAAACAGATGGTAAAGGTAAAAGGGACGGCGATCCCTTTGGGGTGGAAAGAGTGAAACTCGAGTCCCACGAGAGATAGAGTCGGCACTCTTTGGGGAGGGTTTGGTGAAACTTTACCCTACGAGAGGGGAAAGTTGGCACCTTTAGATTTAGGATCAAAGATTAAAACTCCAGAAGTCCTGCGTAAGACCTGGATTTTAATCCCAAAGCGCGCTACGGTAAAGGTTAAAGTAAAGAAGAACGAGGTCTGAAGAACAAGGTTAATCCACCCCCTAAATTTGAAAAAAGTTTAAAAATTAATTTTTAATCAAAAGTAGATAACAAAATTGGTAGGCAACATTATACAATTCCTAATTGGACAGTAAATTAATAATTTTAATAAGAGTGACTGAGTGTGTTGAGTGTGTTGAGTGTGTGCGGTAAGAATGCAAGGTGAATCTGATCGAGAGTGCAAAGAGTGTGGAGGCTGCAGCTCCATCCTCTTTCCTGATGTAATGTATATGGTGTTGGAACAGCAGATGTTGAATAAAAAAAGAGTAAAAGACAAGTTGAGGAAACTCAGGAAAGTGAACTTAGGACAGAGTAAGGAGACAGTGAAAGGAGGTTGGCATGGCTTGACTAAGTTTTTACAGACTTGTGAATGAAGAGTTGGAAACAGTGAAGAATCTGAGGAAGAAAATTAAAGATAAAAAAATGGGGAACTAGACAAAAAATGCAGAAGAAAATGGATAAAGTATAAGAAGCAGGAAGAGTTGACATGTGTCGGAGATTGATTGAAAGAGTCAGAGCAGCACAGAAAAGATATTCAGAACAGCAAACGAGAGAGTACAAAAAAAAAAAAAAAGGCTGCATGAGAAGCAGAGGTTGCAGAGCTCGTGTCCGAGCATTCCGGCTGGGAACGCGCAGACAGTGGGTGTGTCTACCAGAGGAGGAGAGATAGTGAAACGTCAGACAGAGATAAATATTTAATTGATCAGATTTTGACTGCTACCCTAGGAAGAAGAGGAGGGTCGCTGTGCCCATCCTCAGGGGGGGGGCAGGCTGCTGTGTCACCGAGTACAACAACCACAGACACACACACATACAGGAGGGGCCGCCGCGCTTCTCTCTAGCTAAGGTTGATCATCACACACACACACACACACACACACACACAGGAGTTGACAACACACACACACACATCTAGTGCAGAGGGAGGGTGGTGAGCAGACGTAGAGCAGAGATTGACAGCTCAGGACATATGCACACAACTGAGATGGGAAATGCAGGAGGAATGGATTTGCCACCGCTCATTGCACGTGAACTTAGTTAAAACAAGAAAGAGAGAAAAAAGAGAAAAAAGAGATCAAAGACTAGAAAGAGTTTTGCAAAAAGGTTACAAGGAGAACAGGAATGGAGGCCCTGGAAGAGTAGGACACACAGTGGCTCAAAAAGTGAATCTGCAGATGCTTGGTCAGTACAGGGAAACACAGCTCTTTTACGGGCAGCATTACACTGTAAAGTTAAGAAACCACAAAAGATAAACGCAGAGCAGGATCACATCCCATCCCACAACACTCATATCATTTAAGATCACACATACCACACAAATGCCAATGAGGGTAACATGGGGGGTAACAGATTACAGGGGTATGAACTCTGAGGATTTGTGATTTGCGGATCCTGATTGACTAACTTCCTAGGATGTGCCTGGAGGACAGGCCTGGCTGAATAAGTTACTCTCAGTCATGGCAGGACAACAGCTGGCTTTGGGGGACATAAGACAGTCAATGGGATCCTGCTGTTCCTCACATGAGGCTGCACAGATTAAGGCTGTGGCTGGGACCTCTGCGTATCCTAATGGTACGCCGTTGGGACAGGTGGGGTACTTAGCTTTAGGATACTATTCAGGAATTCTTCCCGAGACCTTTGAATGCAGCACCTTAAGTGTTGCCATGGAAACCAAGTTCGGACCCAGTGACACATTATTCAGATTGGGCGAACCTTTGGACATCTCAAAACAGGTAAACATCCCTCCAAATCCCCAGAAACAGAATTAATTTTTAGAACAGCTTTGCTGGTGGGACTTCCTGGGCCTGTAAAGGACAAACTCGAGCAAAACCCAGATCTGCTTCTGACGCCACAAGACAGATTTCAGAGGCATGTTACTCATGCTCTGAAGAAGCACGTTGATAATGAGCAGAAAGATGAGACACAGTTGAAGGATCTGGAAGTGCAGCTATTAAAATTACAACTGGCTAAAGCCTGAACAGATACAACACACAATTAAGACGGATGATAAAAAAAAAAACAGAAAAAAAAGGAAGAGCAGAGAGTTAGGGAGCAGAGTGTGATGTGGCAGGGACCAATGCGTGGCGATGTTGGTGTTAGGGGGAGTAGAAGAGGCTGATATGCTGGGGGGGGAGAGGTGGATTCTGGTCTGTCCCACCACCTAAAGATGGTTGCTTCAACTGTGGAGCCATGGATCCCTGGGTGAAGGAGTGTCCTCATACGAAATGGAACTCCGCTCAGGCCCCACCCCTATGAGAGGGCGAGGGGTGGTGGCTTTAGAGGTGGCAACCCCAGACCATGGCAGCAACATCATCCTGGTTCTTTTCAAGCTGGTCAATGCTACAGTGGGAAACACGGCCTTTTCATCACATCTTTGCAGGCGTGTGTGGCTGGACAGACACTCAGACATTCTTACATCCACTCACCTGGGATGCAAGTGAACTTACTGGGCAGAGACCTTTTGCAAAAGACCAATGTGACTATTCTATGTGGACCAGAGAGATTACACATCAGGTTCCCTAATGGACATGAGATGACTGTTCAACTGGAATGTATACACATGGACAATGGTTGGTTCAACCTTTACAAACCGCTTCCTGAGCCTTCAGCTGTCATATATTGGGCTCTTTTGGAACCTGAAATGCAAACAAAACAGACTGGGGTTCATTCTGTCTTCCAGGCGTGGAAGCCTTGGATACGATCTCTGGCTCCATACCGTCCTCCCATTGACCCTCTACATTGTACTCTGTATTATGATAGAGAAGGTGATGAAGTGTACAGGAATTGTTTAGGGAAATTGAGGAGTCTGAATGGCATGTTATGTCTACCCACATGTACATAGGTGAAGAGGGGGTAGCAGCTCACTGTAATTAACTGATGAACAATTAACATGGTATAAAATGGAGGACACGGCTGTGCCTCACATTTCTTTGGCCTTAGCTCCAGGGAAAGAAGCTAGGGAGTTAGGTCCAATGGTGGAAACGTCTTAGCGCTCTACAGGACTGGTTCAGCTCGGATGTCCCACAGGTGGAGTATTCTCCTTCCAGTAAAGCTTATAGAATAAATTTAACTGCGAAGTACCTCTGTATTTTAGAACATAAAGTATTAACACGTGACCATTCAGATCATGACATGGCTAAAGTTATGCTGGACCATTTACCAGAAGATCTCTGGTCTAAAGGTCCTTTTGACGTTAGTTTTTGTAAATATTTTATTTTAGACATAGATGAACGACAACCCGTATATAGAAAACAATACCCCTGGCCAAAATAAGCCAATGACGTATGGAAGAGACTTAATGAAGCTACAAAGACACCAGTTTTACCAGTTCCTGATCCTTATCGCATTTTGACCTCACTGGGCCCAAAATATAAATGGTTCACTGTTGTAGATCTGGCAAATGCTTTTTTCTGTCTCCCTCTTGCACCTGAAAGCAGGAAATATTTTGCTTTTTATTATTAGGGTTACAGGTTGCAGTACCAAAGACTACCACAAGGGTTTAAGTGTAGTCCAGGCATTTTCAATCAGGCTTTAAAGATAATATTAGAAATTGTGATTCTTCCTGAAGACTGTTTATTGGTGCAGTACGTTGACGACCTGCTTTTGGCAACACCTACAGCAGAGACCTGTTTACAGGCCTCGTCCATATTTCTGAGAAGATTATGGATCTGTGGCTTCAAAATGTCCATGAAAAAGCTGCAGTGCTGCAGAAAGTCTGTCACTTAACTAGGACGCACTGTTTCTGCCCAAGGTTCTGCAATGTCAACGGATCTTCCATTTTGAAACATCTCAAACCTCAGACGGTCAGAAAGGTGTTCATATATTGCAGTGCTCCTTTAGATTCAATGGAAACCAGACAGCCACCCTGCATACAATACGCAGCGGGATTAGCAACACTAATTAAGAAAACAGCACACATCATCATAGGACATCCACTCATCATTTTGACAGAACACTCCATTTTAGCATATGTGGCCTCCACTGCATTCACCCTATCAACACTCAGACAGACCAGAATGATAAAGGAACTCACAGCACCTCACATTCAATATACTCATCAAGGTATAATATAGCAGATTGTATTGGAACAACAGGTGAGAAACATTGGTATGAATACAGGGTATTATATAAATACAGGGTCAGACATGACACGAAAGCCAGATTTGACTTACAGACAGAACTTTTAGTGATAGGAAGAAACCTATTTACTGATGGATGCTGTTGGCAGAGATTTCCATTGTTTACACAGACATGCTGGACACAGCCTATGGTAAGAGGTTTCTATTGGTGATTGTTGATTGTTTCACTGGATGGCCAGACGCCTATCCATGCGCACGCGAAGACTCTACCTCAGTAATAAAAATCATTGGTTAATCTTTATATTCCAGTTAATTGTTTCCCAGCCTTAATCAGGTCTGACAATGGCGCCTACTTCAAAACTCATTTCTTCAAAAGCTGGGGGCCAGGGTAAAATTGAACACATGCAAAGAAATTTATAGGAAAAAATGCGTGCAAATGTGTGCAACCAGCAAAATGAAATTGGTTCAGGCTCTCCCATTAGCTCTTTTAACTGTTTAACAGGTCCTGCAGCTGCCATCCACCCCTGTTGGAGATGCCACTTCCAGACCTGTCATGTAAGCCATACCGGTCATAATTGCACTCCCTTGTCTCTAACATCTTTTCACAGGTAGCAGATCCCTGCCTGCAATGACCCACCAAAGGATCCAGAAATGTTCACTTGCGTTTATAGCTTCACTGATATCACTTTTTCATGCTAAGACCTGCAGAGGACAATAAAGTGTCTTTTTTTTCTTTTTTTCATTCATTTTTTCTTCAATTCTTCTATTCATTTTTTACTGTTTCCTTACTGTTTAACCGCTTTTTACCCCCACCATGCCCTCTGATTGCAGAACCTGGGTTTCCCCAGGTCCAAGAGGGGGGAGGGCAGCATTAGGAATTTTCTTTGTATTGCTTGTATTTTTTGTTGTTTTGATTGTAATGTTTGAAGAAGCCCCGTGGACAAACTGAACCACTGTAATGAGACACACCCAGATGAAGGTAACCACACAACACACGCCAATATAAAACACCTTATTAGACACAGGCGAGACACGGGTGAAGCGGCCAAAAAGATGGTGGCGGGCTGGTCGGGAGTACCAAGAATCAGGCTGTGGACGTACGACCAAGGGGTAAGAGTAACAAAACCACAAAGTACTAGTACAATTGTTACAATTCCAATTAACTTTGAAGGGATTTCAGGAAGGTACAGCGACGACTGGGAAAGGATGGGAGAACTGGTGGTAAGCGTGCAAAATGAGGATGTGGACAGTTGGTTTATAGCAGAAAAGGCCGCCAACTACTCAAAGTGGTCCCAGGACCCCTGGATTCAGATTGTATTGTTGATTTAATGAATATCACCAATCCACAGAACCCAAACTGCACCAGATGGGACAGAGTGTATCCTTTGGTTCCGGCTTTCAAAAGAAAACCTATTTTTTGATAGGCTGGCAATTTCTAGCAATTAGGCTACTGGCTATTTCTCTTGTGTTAACATTTCCACAGGTGGGAGCTCATAAATTAGGACAGGTAAATCAATCTTGGTGTTCTGATGTTGTGCATGTGACTAATCTTTCCCATCACAGCCATGTGGACATGGTGGTGGTGTGTTAAGAATCAATTGTTTGATAAACTCTCCAAGAATGTTGACAGCATTTATTTTGTACATTATAACATAAAGAGACTAAATGATTATATACAAGCAGATTTTGAAGCTATGAAAGAACAGCTGGATGCAGACTCACTGATGACCTTCCAGGTCAGGATTGCTCTTGACATGCTCTTGGCCGAAACAGTAGGTCTTTGTGGTATTTTTGGAAATATGTTTGATGAATGATTAACATTTGGGTCTTTTTGAATGCATTTATTAGGTGTTACTAACAAATAAAGCAAATATACTAACACAAAAAATCTTTTGGGTGTTGAAAATAAGGGGGTTAAAAGCTCCAAATAAATCTTTGCTAAGAGGCAGTTTAATTTACACAGATGTTGATTCCACCCATGACAGACAGTTTATTTTAACCCTGTTTTACTAGAAGGGCTTTTGTGTGCCATTTTAATCGTTTGCAGCACTGTCATATCCATTTTTGCAGTTACAGCTTAAATGTGGCCTGATAAGGAGGTTAGCGACGAACAGAGGCACCTGCGAAAGGATGGGAAAAGGCGGACGGTGGGAAAATGCATCTCCAGGGAGAAGATCCAACCTCTTATTTTGATCCAACCTTCTTTTTGCATATTGTGTATAAAACTCTGGGTCAAAGGGAAGTAGGATGTCTCTATTCTTCGTGCACGGAGAAGAGCATCCGCTAGATGCTTTCCTAAGGAGAGCTGGAGACCCTAAATTCATGTATTAGATATTTTGATGTCAGGAATAAATCTTTTGGTGGAAAACCTCAAAATCATTCCAGACCTCGATTTTTGAACACGCACTTAGGCATAATCAGCGAATTATAGCCTACAGTATATAGTGTAATATTCCCTCTATTGCATCAAGTTTTAAGGGATACTGTCTCACACAAGGCCTATATTCTGTTTTATATTCTGTTCCTACATCTGTAGGCCCTTTTGACCATTGTTTTTCAGGGATGTCAGTCAAAAGCTCATTTTCTTCTTCTGTCAGGAGAATATTTAATTTCAGTTGAGACTGAAATGTTTTGTTTTTTCTTAATGCCAGAGCCATCAGTGGAACTGTCAATTCTCCATAGTTTAGTATCCATGCTCTGCACTAATTGTCACGGCAGCAGCCAGTCTGCTGGCTTGACCTCAAAAACTCGTGACTTGACTCTGACTTTGGCCTTCTGACTTGTAAAGACTTGCCATTTCCAACAAAATCCAAAGAATTAAAAGTATATTGACACAGCCTCTCTTTTTCTCTGTTTGTTTACTTCCATGTGTGACGCCAACATAACATCCAATCAAATTATGGCCACGTTAGTTTGATCCAACAATCCAACCAATCAAATTGGAGAAAAACATTGGTCCTTAAAAGCGCGAGTTCTTGTTTGCTGGTGTTATTACGTTCCGGTAAAAAAGTTATGAAGTTGTCAACAAAAAACGGCTTACAGTTTTCAGAACATGTAGATAAAAGGATTACCGGCAGAAACTCACAATGACCAACTTCATCAGACTCTTGAAGCTACAAAGACCTGAAAGCTTACCGGCTAACCGCTAGCTGCAGTTAAATGAATGGGACGGTCTGTTAGCGTAAACGTTACATTGTGTGGGCGTGCAGCCAGCTCAGCATAATCACAGACTGGACACAGATGATTTAGGGATCTGGGCAGACAAAATGATCCAAAACTATTAACATTTTTGCAGTCAGTCATCTCTGTCAGTCAGTCAAAAAATGGACTTTTATCCCTAATTCTGCTTCCAGGTGATTCATTTTTATATGAAGTCATAACAACAACATCCTAAAATATTATAATGATTCTTGTCAAGATGCAGCGATCTCACGAGGGGGGTGAGTGAGGTTGGGGGGGCTTTTAATCTCACAACACCGGCTCTGTAATGTTACAGATTACGAATAAAGATCCATACAAAGTGGATTTGTGCATCTTATTATATTTCTAAAAAAAACAGGTTTTATGAATTTTTTAAAATGAATTATTCTATGAATTTTTTTTCTTGTATTTATCCAACACGCCTTAAATCCGCCCATGAAAATATATTCTGACTTTAAATCTGTCCGTGATTATATACAGGAGACACACGGAACAGTGCATTAGAAGATCATCATAGCAATGAGTGTGGAACAACAGCTCTGTCACCAAAGCAACACTTTTATTCAACTTTCTGTTGCTGCTGTACGGTCCACAGTGAAATTCAGGCTCTGTGACGTTTTTTTAAAGTAAGTTAACGGGAGAAATGTTGTTTTCAGGACAAAGAAAACTGTATTCAAAACAGAGACAAATCCTATTGACAACAGAAATGTTAAACATGAAACTAAAGATCTATTCATTCACAACACCTGAAGCCCAGGGGCTGTCGGAAGACTCAATGATGCCAGCCCGCAGCATGTCCTCAATTGCATTGTCAGCCGCTACCTGGTGAGCTAGAGGAGGGGCGTGTTTTGATAGGACGTGCGTCTCCAATGTCGATCTCATGTTGGACAAGTTACTTCAGGCCCACCTCATCCTCAGAAAGTGCAAAGACATCTTTATACTCCAACAGCACCTGCCACAGACCCTCCCTCACTATATTATTTTTTAGTAGTTAGAGAGCAGAGAATGAATTTGGACACAGCCACTGACTGGAGCTGTAGCTGACGCATGCACTTTACTAACAGGTTATTAATGCGTTTCTTTAAAAGGAGAGACCATAGACATAAAACAATGGAGCAACATAGACTTCATTTATAATGAAAAGTGCTGCTGCCAATCAGATGGTGAGGAAAGCTACTCTGTAGGGTTCATATGTTGTTCATATGTTCATATGTATGACTTTCAGTGCCTCACTAGCTCTGAACCTCATCGCACGTCACTGTTCTCCAGCTAGCAAAAAGCCTTCTTGACGTGACGCCTCGGGTTAGATGACTGAAGGCTCATTTAAACAGTTTGTTAATGTGATACACGTCGCTTCTCACACTGTTATCAACACTTATCAACGTACCCTTCTAAAGGCGCACTCACACTGAACACGATTCGGGTGGAAGGGGAAGCCAGTAGTTTTCAATGTAAAGTTGAGGTTCTACGGCACAAATTGAGCAGCCGACGTGGCACAAAAGTCTGGAAACAGCGCAAATTGAGTGGTGGCAGAGGCTGGCCAAAGTTTTTAAAAAAGTCTGAAACTCTGCATCTCCTCAACCAATCAGGGACTCAACTTCGGGGACAATGACGTTTTCAGTGACAGCGGAGAGGAAAACATCCAATATGATGCATCGATCCATAGCTCTCCTGAACTTCCTATTCTTTTTATTAACCTGCTGTATCTCTTTCTGGGTAGCAGGGTTTCCAGAACCCGTCTCGGTTTCTGTTGGGTGAAGCGGTTACACTCCTAGCGTGTCTGTCGCAGGACCTATGGAGCTGTTGTGGACACGCTCAATACGCCGGCTCCCGATAGAGGAGCTCATGGCAGAGAGTGAGCCGCTGGGAACGGGAAAGCAGTCTGCTCAGGTCTTAGAACTTTTTGATGTTTTTCTTATTTTCATTGAGACAATAAATAATGTTTCCCTTCATTTTATTTCTTGCTTTTATTTTTGCCCTTCATGTTAATGTTCTGACAGTAACCATTTGAAGTCGTTCGGTCAGAGAGAGAGGACGGAAACCCAGAGAAGCATCCGTCAATCAGACACAGACCAGGAGAGAAAACTTCACTGGTGCAAACCGGAAGACTCCAAATGTTTTTCATGAACCCAAACATGGAGACGTGATCTCCTGATGTTTTTGTAGAGCTCTTTGAAAATAATAAACCTGATCTCTAAACATCATCTGTGTCTCCCATGCATTGTAAATAGATAAAATGATGCAAGCTCCGTGTAGCCAATAAGGCCACCAAACATTAGCTGTTAGCTCTATGTAGCAATCAGGCTACAAAACAATAGCTGTTAGCCCTATGTAGCAATCAGGCTACAAACATTAGCTGTTAGCCTATGTAGCAATCAGGCTACAAACATTAGCTGTTAGCCCTATGTAGCAATCAGCTACACACATTAGTTGTTAGCCCTATGTAGCAATCAGGCTACAAATATTAGCTGTTAGTTCTATGTAGCATCAGGCTACAAACATTAGCTGTTAGCTCCATGTAGAAATCAGGCTACAATCTTTAGCTGTTAGCTCTATGTTGCCATTCAGGCTACAAAGTTCGTTCAGAGAGGAGACGGATACCCACAGAAGCGACCGTCAATCAGACACAGAGCAAGAGAGAAACTTACTGGTGCAACCGGAAGACTCCAAATGTTTTCATAACCCAAACATGGAGACGTGATCACTGATGTTTTTGTGAGCTCTTTGAAATAAATAAACCTGATCTCTAAACATCATCTGTGTCTCCCATGCATTCTAAATAAGATAAAGGATGTAGCTCCGTTAGCAATCAGGCCACAAACATTAGCTATTAGCCCTATGTAGCAATCAGGCAACAACTTAACTGTTAGCCCTATGTGCAATCAGGCTACAAACATAGCTGTTACCGCCCTCCATTTAGCAGTCAGGCTACAAACATTACCTGCTAGCTCTATGTAGCAATCAGCGACAACATTAGCTTTCGATCCAAATTCGCCAAGAAGAGGCTGGCCACGCGAATTAGCCGAGCAAATCTGTTCGGTGTGAGTGCACTTTTAGGCGTTGTGTCCTCTATAACCGTCTTGCAGCATGCCTCTGCTGTCCCAAAGCAGCAATAAAAAATGTTTGTACTGACGTTGATACGACTTTCAAAATTGGCAAGAAAATATGATTTGAAAAAATGCAAGGTTCAAAACTGGATCAAATTAAATAAAATCAGTCTGGACCAACAGACTTGCAGTCAGAACACCCTAAAGCTTCTCTTTCTGGGCAGGAGCTCTCCGCCCATGCTAAGAATGCAAGTAATCTTTCTCCAGTCATGAACCATGGCCTTGGAGTTAACTTTGCATGTAAATGTAAATGAAAAGAGTTTCAAAAAGACTTTTACAAAAACCTTTTTTTGTTTTTGTTATTTTTGTATGTATGGAGTGAATGGTTGGTTGAATTTTACTTTGCGTTTTTAAGCCCTTCCTGTCACAGCTCTCTGCATTTATCCGGACTTGAGACCGTCACATGAAAAGCACTGGTTAGTGCCCCTTGTGGTTGCATTACTGTTTTTTTTTTTTTTTTTGTTGCATTACATATAAATCTGGATATCAACATTTATTTTACATTAATGAATAGAAAAAGAATAATAGAATGAATAAAAAATAAGAGAAAAAATAAACTTTAACAATTGTGGGGGGGAACAAGAGTCCCTGGAGAAAACCCCCCAAAAACAGTTTTTTTTGAAGCAACTTTTTTTTACATAAAGAACAGAGAAAAATAAAACTTTCAAAACTGTGGGGGGAACCAGAGACCCCGGAGAAAAACCCCCCAAACAACTGTTATTTTTTTGTTTTTTTTTAAATAACAGTCAATAAAAGTCAACAACTAAACATTTAGTAAAGAGAAAAGGAAAGAAGAAAAACACACAATTTTTTTTGTGTGGGAAACATATATTGTCAAAAGATTTTTTTTTTTTTTTTACTAATTTTATTTTAGTTGATGAAATAAAATTAAAACTTAACAGAAATTAACCAAAGAAAAGTCAAAAATTTAAAACACACACAGAAAAAAGGAAAATGAGAAAGAGAAAAAAACTTAAAGAAGAGAAGATAAAAACATAGACAGAGGAAATATGGCGACTTCTAAATCACATCTAAAATCTCGCGTAGACCAAGGAAACAAACTGAAGGGCTCGGATAAAAACCTAAACATTGCAAACATATATTTAGGAGCTTTTTCTTGTTTTTAGTTTAGAAAAACGTGTCATCCACTCATTTAAATAATGATCCTCAAGAAAAGCTGAATTTGCAGAAGCTCATCTCCTTGTTGTAGAGAGGTTATAGCCATTCTTTTAAAAGGTCATCTAATCTCCTGCAATCATTTCTTCCACCCAATGATGAAATCTGTCCAACAAAAATCATCAAGAGAAGAAGTCATCCATTGATCCATCCATTGTCTTCTTGCAGACATTTCTTGATGGCAGTTTGAATGTTATTAGATATATTTGATTTCCTTGAGCAGATAACGTCTCCATTAGGCTGATACATTTTCTTATCAGGTGAATCAAATTTTTCATGCTCAATCACCACATTAAACAGGTCGTATATCCCTTTAGAACGTTATTAACGGAGGTCCAGTATTTGTTCATTCGAACAGGATTTCCAGGTTCCCAGTATCTCCTTGGAAGGATGAGGGACAAGGCTATTTTCATTTGAGGGTACTTGTCTCTCAGGAGTCTCAGGTCTTCTGCCATCAGAGATGCGATCACTGTTGGAGGCATTCTTCCCAACTCATTGCCCTTCAGCTTGGATGACCAAAACTTGAGGGGACCATCTTCTTTAGAGATTGTTTTGATGGACTTCATTAACAATCCTCTTCCAGTCCGAGTCTTCTATTCCAATCCCTTAACATTGGCATTGGAATCAAGGCCTTTTTCAAACGAATCATCAGCTGCAAGTTGTGCAATTGAAATCTGATGTGACCCAACAATCCAGATACTAAGGTGCTCCTGTCACGCCATGTGTTTTGGTTGTGGGGGATCTTTCCAATGCATTGCACACTTTAGGGGAGCCAAATGTGTGCTCTTCTATCTTCTTAGGTGTGATCAGAGTTGGACTGGAAGACACTTTCTAAATACAGCTCAACCTCAGAGGCTAGGGGAAGGTTTAGGCTGACATGTTCACCAAGTGGCTTCCTTCTTTTTGTGGGAACAAGAGATCTTCTGAACTTCTTTTTCTCTTTAGAAAAGGCTTTTTGTTGTAAGCCAGTGTTCGTCCCCAAGTGGTGACTGTGATGCCTCAGAGTGTTTTCATTGTCAGGATGTCTTCTTCACAAATCCTTCTCTCTTCTTGGTGCAGCGAGTGGCTCTCTGAGTCTGTTTCTGACATGAGTTTCCTCTTCGGCCGGCTGGCTCACAGATGCAGATACTGTATTGATACCTCTTTTGAAGTTTTTCCTTCTCAGGCATCGTCATCTGCATCTTCTGAGGTCGTGTGGGATGTATGGGGTGCCATCAATGACTGAGGTTGGGATTGATCTCTTGAAAAGGCCGGGTTAAGAATCTGCTCATGGTGTCATGATATCGCTTACAAACATCTCAAATCCTTCGTGTTGTGAATTGTATCCATTTGGTTGGAACAGACGGCTTTCAAAGGTGTCAGTTCTTGATGTTCAATCACAACACCGTTGAAGAATGCGGTGTTGTATTGAATGGTTTTGTTGACTGTCATCCTGTCATCATTTATTTTATTAGGATCAAAATTGCCCCCATACCAATCTTGGAGTGATGCAGGAATAGACAATTTTCATTTGTGGAAAAGCTTGATGCAGGTGTGTCAAGTCCTTCAACATTGCATTGACGAGATCTGACACATATCTGTGTTTCCCAGGTCGTTGCTGCCAACATGGAGAACCAAAATGTCTGGAGAACTCCTTTGTTGGGCAACTTCTCTGTAGAAATGATTCAGGACATCCCTCCAGCACATGTTTACTTGTCCGATCCATTTCACACTGTTGCATTGAGACCAAGGGTTTTCCTCCAAAGCATGATTTGCTTGTGTGTTGCTCCGTGATGTAATACCCTACCCAATGATCCACACCTTGGGCAGGTTTTCTGTCCTTACCAGAATCCCGGTTACCTGTAACAAATGGATGTTGCAGCAGCTTGTGGAGAGAGATTCTTGCTGCAGATCCAATAACAGCATTCTTCGAACAGGTGAATGAGTGTTCCACTTTTGTCTGTTCTGTCTTGGAACAAGTTCCTGATTTTTGCTGGTGTTTTTCTGAAGTCATCTGGTGAACAAAACTTGACATCTTTTGGGACCCTTCTTTCCATATTGTCTTAGGGTTCTTCAAAAGCCACTGGTTTGTGTCACTTTTGAAGAAAAACTCCTGAATTCTGTATCCTCCATTTAGGAGATAATCTGGAAAGTGACCGTGAGTTGTGTTATTTCCAAATCATCTCATAATCACTATAGGCCGTTAGAAAGGAAATCCAAGAACATTTCGGCAACAATGCAAGCAAGGGACCAGACGTGGATTGTTCATTTTTCTGTGAACCTAGAAGTGTCTCTGGGGCCATGTACCACCTGAAATGTCTACTTGAACCCTGAGAAGAAGTTCTCAACTCGACTAAATTCAGTGGACATGATTTGTTGTTCCGGTTCCTTCTAACTGTTAGCTTGATTCTGTCAGGCGTCAGAATTCCGTGAGCATTTTGGGGATTCAGAAAAGCTGTTGCCACTTGACGCAGAATTGAACTGATTTCTGTCAGTGTAAAAGAAGAAGTTGCTTTCGTGTGCAAATTTCCCAAAGGGAAACTTCTTCAGGTTTGTTTTCTTTGATTCGGTTCATTTTTGTTGAAATCTGATGAGCTGTAGAATGGTGTGCTTGGTAAATCTTTGGAGGTTGGGTTTCTTGAGAAAGCTGTGGTTGTGAACGCTCTTCAATGCGAAGTACCAGGCCAAACAACTGACCTCTATATGTAGACTTTGGTCTGATGATGTCAAATTAGGTTACAAGACTATAATGTCAGATAAATTAGGGCACAAGATGATGATGTCAATTAGGGCACAAAGATTAGTTTGAGGATTGGAGGATGACATCACATGAGGTCACATAGGCACTTATGACATAACTGTGACATCAGAGTGCAGTATTCCACAGTTCTTTCTAATATTATTGCGCAGAAAAAATAGAACATCTTAACATTAGAACCAACATTTCACTACTCTCAGATGTGTTTTTGTCCCGTGTAAAAAGATGGGAGGGGACTAGTGAGGGAGGTTCTACTGTGATCATCCAGAGTTCAGCAGCAGTCTCGTGCTTCTGGATAGAAGCTGTTTCTCAGTCTTGGTCCTGGCCCTGCTCCGTAGCCTCCTGCCTGAGGGGGCGCGAGAACACAGTATGAGGGATGTAGGAGGCTCGTTTCCTACATCTGGCCTCGTAGATTTCAGTGGTGGTCTGCAGGCAGCATCCTACTGTCCTCTGCGCAGCTCTGACTACCCTCTGCAGGAGCTTTTCTGTCTGCCGCAGAGCAGCCTCTGTGCCACACAGTGATGCAGGAGGACAGGACGCTCTCCACTAAACCTGTAGAAGGAGGTCAGGACTGAGCTCCCCATCCCAGCACGCCTGAACCTCCTTAGAAAAATAGAGGTGCTGATGTGCCTTCCTGATCAGACAGGAAGTGCTGTTGCTCCAGGTGAGGTCGTTGGTGATGTGCACGCCCAAATACCTGAAACTACTTCACCGCAGCCCTGCCGATGTGCATAAGAGGGGGGGGCGTCTGTCCCTTCTGAAGTCCACAGTCATCTCTTTGGTCTTCTTCACATTGATGCAGAGGTTGTTGTCTCTGCACCAGCCCTCCAAGTGTTCCACCTCCTGTCTGTAGTCGGATTCCTCACTGTTGGTGATGCGTCCAACCACAGCTGTGTCATCTGCAAACTTCACGATCAGACCGCTCGATGACCCGCTGCGTAGTCGTGTGTGAGAGGGTGGGAACAGAGGAGGCTCAACACCCAGCTCTGGGGGGAGCCCGTGCTGAGTCCAAGACCCAGTTGCACAGAGTGGAGCTCAGTCCACGTGTGTGTAGTTTTTGGATTAGTGTCTGCAGGAGGATTGTGTTGAGTCCACAAAGAGCCGGCCAACTAAAATTGACAATTTTAATTAAAAATTTTAAAAAAAAAAGGAATTAAAAATAGAAATTCATGTTATAATTTAAAAAGATGATTTTATTCGCACGTATTTATGCACGACCAAGTACAAAAACTGATGGAAATTGATGGGAAATGCACATATTTGAAGGAGCAATTGTAATATATGTTACAAAGTGGCCAAATCGAATATTTGAAGAGTGGCTATATTAAAGTCTCACTCCAACTGTGTTTTCATCGTAAAAGTTATCTAGGACATCGTTTCTGCAGCGCAGCAGGAGTTCATTAGAAATTATCCTTTGAGTTGTATGGGAGACTGTTGACGCGGAAGTAACCCTACGTCAAAATCCCAGCACTTCTTTGTTTAC
>BOLG01000532.1:0-25432 GCA_016861445.1 Oryzias woworae
GCCAACAGATGTGATGCAATCCTTTGAGGCCAAACAGATGTGATGCAATCCTCTGAGGCCAAACAGATGTGATGCAATCCTCTGAGGCCAAACAGATGTGATGCAATCATCTGAGGCCAAACAGATGTGATGCAATCATCTGAAGCCAACAGATGTGATGCAATCATCTGAGGCCAAACAGATGTGATGGAAACATCTGAAGCCAACCAGATGTGATGCAATCATCTGAGGCCAAACAGATGTGATGCAATCATCTGAGGCCAAACAGATGTGATGCAATCATCTGAAGCCAAAGAGATGTGATGCAATCATCTGAGGCGAACCAGATGTGATGTAATCATCTGAAGCCAAACAGATGTGATGCAATCATCTGAAGCCAAAGAGATGTGATGCAATCCTTTGAGGCATACCAGATGTGATGCAATCATCTAGAGGCCAACCAGATGTGATGCAATCATCTGAAGCCAACAGATGTGATGCAATCATCTGAAGCCAAACAGATGTGATGCAATCATCTGAAGCCAAACAGATGTGATGCAATCATCTAAGGTGAACAAGATGTGATGAAATCATCTGAGGCCAAACACATGTGATGCAATCATCTGAAGCCAGACAGATGTGATGCAATCATCTGAGGCGAACCAGATGTGATGCAATCATCTGAAGTCAAACAGATGTGATGCAATGATCTGAAGCCAAACAGATGTGATGCAATCATCTAAAGCCAAAGAGATGTGATGCAATCCTCTGGCCAAACAGATGTGATGCAATCATCTGAAGCCAAACAGATGTGATGCAATCATCTGAGGCCAAACAGATGTGATGGAAACATCTGAAGCCAACCAGATGTGATGCAATCATCTGAGGCCAAACAGATGTGATGCATCATCTGAGGCCAAACAGATGTGATTCAATCATCTGAAGCCAAAGAGATGTGATGCAATCATCTGAGGCGACCAGATGTGATGTAATCATCTGAAGCCAAACATGTATGCAATCATCTGAAGCCAAAGAGATGTGATGCAATCCTTTGAGGCCAACCAGATGTGATGCAATCATCTAGAGGCCAACCAGATGTGATGCAATCATCTGGAGGTGAACCAGATGTGATGCAATCATCTGGAGGTGAACCAGATGTGATGCAATCATCTGAAGCCAAACAGATGTGATGCAATCATCTGAAGCCAAACAGATGTGATGCAATCATCTGGAGGTGAACCAGATGTGATGCAATCATCTGAAGCCAAACAGATGTGATGCAATCATCTGAAGCCAAACAGATGTGATGCAATCATCTGAAGCCAAACAGATGTGATGCAATCATCTGAAGCCAAACAGATGTGATGCAATCATCTGAAGCCAAACGGATGTGATGCAGTCATCTGAAGCCAAACAGATGTGATGCAATCATCTGAAGCCAAACAGATGTGATGCAATCATCTGAGGCGAACCAGATGTGATGCAATCATCTGAGGCGAACCAGATGTGATCCAATCATCTGAAGCCAAACAGATGTGATGCAATCATCTATAGCCAAACAGATGTGATGCAATCATCTAAGGCGAACAAGATATGATGCAATCATCTGAAGCCAAACAGATGTGATGCAATCATCTAAGGCGAACAAGATGTGATGCAATCATCTGAGGCCAAACACATGTGATGCAATCATCTGAAGCCAGACATATGTAATGCAATCATCTGAAGCCAGACAGATGTGATGCAATCATCTGAGGCGAACCAGATGTGATGCAATCATCTAAGCGAACCAGATGTGATGCAATCATCTGAAGCCAGACAGATGTGATGCAATCATCTGAAGCCAGACATATGTAATGCAATCATCTGAAACCAGACAGATGTGATGCAATCATCTGAGGCGAACCAGATGTGATGCAATCATCTGAAGTCAAACAGATGTGATGCAATGATCTGAAGCCAAACAGATGTGATGCAATCATCTAAAGCCAAAGAGATGTGATGCAATCCTGAGGCCAAACAGATGCGATGCAATCCTCTGAGGCCAACCAGATGTGATGCAATCATCTAGAGGCCAACCAGATGTGATGCAATCATCTGAGGCGAACCAGATGTGATGCAATCATCTGGAGGTGATGCAATCATCTGAGGCCAACCAGATGTGATGCAATGATCTGAAGCCAAACAGATGTGATGTAATACTCTGAGCCAAACAGATGTGATGTAATCCTCTGAGGCCAAACAGATGTGATGTATCATCTGAAGCCAAACAGATGTGATGCAATCATCTAAGGCGAACAAGATGTGATGCAATCATCTGAAGCCAAACAGATGTGATGCAATCATCTGAAGCCAAAGAGATGTGATGCAATCCTTTGAGGCCAAACAGATGTGATGCAATCCTGAAGCCAAACAGATGTGATGCAATCCTTTGAGGCCAAACAGATGTGATGCAATCATCTGAAGCCAAACAGATGTGATGCAATCATCTGAAGCCAAACAGATGTGATGCAATCATCTGAGGCCAACCAGATGTGATGCAATCATCAGAAGCCAACAGATGTGATGCAATCATCTGAAGCCAAAGAGATGTGATGCAATCCTTTGAGGCCAACCAGATGTGATGCAATCATCTGAGGCCAACCAGATGTGATGCAATCATCTGAAGCCAAACAGATGTGATGCAATCATCTGAAGCCAAACAGATGTGATGCAATCATCTGGAGGTGAACCAGATGTGATGCAATCATCTGGAGGTGAACCAGATGTGATGCAATCATCTGAAGCCAACAGATGTGATGCAATCATCTGAAGCCAAACAGATGTGATGCAATCATCTGGAGGTGAACCAGATGTGATGCAATCATCTGAAGCCAAACAGATGTGATGCAATCATCTGAAGCCAAACAGATGTGATGCAATCATCTGAAGCCAACAGATGTGATGCAATCATCTAAGGTGAACAAGATGTGATGAAATCATCTGAGGCCAAACAGATGTGATGCAATCATCTGAAGCCAGACAGATGTGATGCAATCATCTGAGGCGAACCAGATGTGATGCAATCATCTGAAGTCAAACAGATGTGATGCAATGATCTGAAGCCAAACAGATGTGATGCAATCATCTAAGCCAAGAGATGTGATGCAATCCTCTGAGGCCAACAGATGTGATGCAATCATCTGAAGCCAAACAGATGTGATGCAATCATCTGAGGCCAAACAGATGTGATGGAAACATCTGAAGCCAACCAGATGTGATGCAATCATCTGAGCCAAACAGATGTGATGCAATCATCTGAGGCCAAACAGATGTGATTCAATCATCTGAAGCCAAAGAGATGTGATGCAATCATCTGAGGCGAACCAGATGTGATGTAATCATCTGAAGCCAAACAGATGTGATGCAATCATCTGAAGCCAAGAGATGTGATGCAATCCTTTGAGGCCAACCAGATGTGATGCATCATCTCTAGGCCAACCAGATGTGATGCAATCATCTGAGTGAACCAGATGTGATGCAATCATCTGGAGGTGAACCAGATGTGATGCAATCATCTGAAGCCAAACAGATGTGATGCAATCATCTGAAAAAGCCAAACAGATGTAATGCAATCATCTGAGGTGAACCAGATGTGATGCAATCATCTGAAGCCAAACAGATGTGATGCAATCATCTGAAGCCAAACAGATGTGATGCAATCATCTGAAGCCAAACAGATGTGATGCAATCATCTGAAGCCAACAGATGTGATGCAATCATCTGAAGCCAACGGATGTGATGCAATCATCTGAAGCCAAACAGATGTGATGCAATCATCTGAAGCCAAACAGATGTGATGCAATCATCTGAGGCCAACCAGATGTGATGCAATCATCTGAGGCAACAGATGTGATGCAATCATCTGAAGCCAAACAGATGTGATGCAATCATCTATAGCCAAACAGATGTGATGCATCATCTAAGGCGAACAAGATATGATGCAATCATCTGAAGCCAAACAGATGTGATGCAATCATCTAAGGCGAACAAGATGTGATGCAATCATCTGAGGCCAAACACATGTGATGCAATCATCTGAAGCCAACTATGTAATGCAATCATCTGAAGCCAGACAGATGTGATGCAATCATCTGAGGCAACCAGATGTGATGCAATCATCTAAGGCGAACAGATGTGATGCAATCATCTGAAGCCAGACAGATGTGATGCAATCATCTGAAGCCAAACATATGTGATGCAATCATCTGAAACCAACAGATGTGATGCAATCATCTGAGGCGAACCAGATGTGATGCAATCATCTGAAGTCAAACAGATGTGATGCAATATCTGAAGCCAACAGATGTGATGCAATCATCTAAAGCCAAAGAGATGTGATGCAATCCTGAGGCCAAACAGATGTGATGCAATCCTCTGAGGCCAACCAGATGTGATGCAATCATCTAGAGGCCAACCAGATGTGATGCAATCATCTGGAGGTGAACCAGATGTGATGCAATCATCTGGAGGTGATGCAATCATCTGAGGCCAACCAGATGTGATGCAATGATCTGAAGCCAAACAGATGTGATGTAATACTCTGAAGCCAAACAGATGTGATGTAATCCTCTGAGGCCAACAGATGTGATGTCATCATCTGAAGCCAAACAGATGTGATGCAATCATCTGAAGCCAACAAGATGTGATGCAATCATCTGAAGCCAAACAGATGTGATGCAATGATCTGAAGCCAAAGAGATGAAGCAATCCTTTGAGGCCAAACAGATGTGATGCAATCATCTGAGCCAAACAGATGTGATGCAATCCTTTGAGGCCAAACAGATGTGATGCAATCATCTGAGCCAAACAGATGTGATGCAATCATCTGAAGCCAAACAGATGTGATGCAATCATCTGAGGCCAACCAGATGTGATGCAATCATCAGAGGCCAAACAGATGTGATGCAATCATCTGAAGCCAAACAGATGTGATGCAATCATCTGAAGCCAGACATATGTATGCAATCATCTGAAGCCAACAGATGTGATGCAATCATCTGAGGCGAACCAGATGTGATGCAATCATCTGAAGTCAAACAGATGTGATGCAATGATCTGAAGCCAAACAGATGTGATGCAATCATCTAAGCCAAAGAGATGTGATGCAAATCCTCTGAGGCCAAACAGATGTGATGCAATCCTCTGAGGCCAACCAGATGTGATGCAATCATCTAGAGGCCAACAGATGTGATGCAATCATCTGAGGTGAACCAGATGTGATGCAATCATCTGGATGTGATGCAATCATCTGAGCCAACCAGATGTGATGCAATGATCTGAAGCCAAACAGATGTGATGTAATACTCTGAAGCCAAACAGATGTGATGCAATCCTCTGAGGCCAAACAGATGTGATGCAATCCTCTGAGGCCAAACAGATGTGATGCAATCCTCTGAGGCCAAACAGATGTGATGCAATCCTTTGAGGCCAAACAGATGTGATGCAATCCTCTGAGGCCAAACAGATGTGATGCAATCCTCTGAGGCCAAACAGATGTGATGCAATCATCTGAGGCCAAACAGATGTGATGCAATCATCTGAAGCCAAACAGATGTGATGCAATCATCTGAGGCCAAACAGATGTGATGGAAACATCTGAAGCCAACCAGATGTGGCAATCATCTGAGGCCAAACAGATGTGATGCAATCATCTGAAGCCAAACAGATGTGATGCAATCATCTGAAGCCAACAGATGTAATGCAATCATCTGAAGCCAGACAGATGTGATGCAATCATCTGAGGCGAACCAGATGTGATGCAATCATCTGAAGTCAAACAGATGTGATGCAATGATCTGAAGCCAAACAGATGTGATGCAATCATCTGAAGCCAAAGAGATGTGATGCAATCCTTTGAGGCCAAACAGATGTGATGCAATCATCTGAAGCCAAACAGATGTGATGCAATCATCTGAGGCCAAACAGATGTGATGGAAACATCTGAAGCCAACCAGATGTGATGCAATCATCTGAGGCCAAACAGATGTGATGCAATCATCTGAGGCCAAACAGATGTGATGCAATCATCTGAAGCCAAAGAGATGTGATGCAATTATCTGAGGCGAACCAGATGTGATGCAATCATCTGAAGCCAAACAGATGTGATGCAATCATCTGAAGCCAAAGAGATGTGATGCAATCCTTTGAGGCCAACCAGATGTGATGCAATCATCTAGAGGCCAACCAGATGTGATGCAATCATCTGGAGGTGAACCAGATTTGATGCAATCATCTGGAGGTGAACCAGATGTGATGCAATCATCTGAAGCCAAACAGATGTGATGCAGTCATCTGAAGCCAACAGATGTGATGCAATCATCTGGAGGTGAACCAGATGTGATGCAATCATCTGAGCCAAACAGATGTGATGCAATCATCTGAAGCCAAACAGATGTGATGCAATCATCTGAAGCCAAACAGATGTGATGCAATCATCTGAAGCCAAACAGATGTGATGCAATCATCTGAAGCCAAACGGATGTGATGCAGTCATCTGAAGCCAAACAGATGTGATGCAATCATCTGAAGCCAACAGATGTGATGCATCATCTGAGGCCAACCAGATGTGATGCAATCATCTGAGGCGAACCAGATGTGATCCAATCATCTATAGCCAAACAGATGTGATGCAATCATCTAAGGCGAACAAGATGTGATGCAATCATCTGAGGCCAAACAGATGTGATGCAATCATCTGAAGCCAAACATATGTAATGCAATCATCTGAAGCCAGAACAGATGTGATGCAATCATTGAGGCCAAACAGATGTAATGCAATCATCTGAGCCAAACAGATGTGATGCAATGATCTGAAGCCAAACAGATGTTATGCATTCATCTGAGGCCAACAGATGTGATGCAATCATCAGAGGCCAACAGATGTGATGCAATCATCTAAAGCCAAAAGATGTGATGCAATCATCTGAAGCCAAACAGATGTGATACAATCATCTGAGGCCAACCAGATGTGATGCAATCATCTGAGGCCAAACATGTGATGCAATCATCTGAAGCCAACCAGATGTGATGCAATCATCTGAGGCCAAACAGATGTGATGCAATCATTGGAGGCCAAACAGATGTGATGCAATCATCTGAAGCCAAAGAGATGTGATGCAATCATCAGAGGCCAAACAGATGTGATGCAATCATCTGAAGCCAAACAGATGTGATGCAATTTTCTGAGGCCAAACAGATGTGATGCAATTTTCTGAGGCCAACCAGATGTGATGCAATCATCTGAAGCCAGACAGATGTGATGCAATCATCTGAAGCCAGACAGATGTGATGCAATCATCTGAGGCGAACCAGATGTGATGCAATCATCTGAAGTCAAACAGATGTGATGCAATGATCTGAAGCCAAACAGATGTGATGCAATCATCTAAAGCCAAAGAGATGTGATGCAATCATCTGAAGCCAAACAGATGTGATGCAATCATCTGAGGCCAACCAGATGTGATGTAATCCTCTGAGGCCAAACAGATGTGATGCAATCCTCTGAGGCCAAACAGATGTGATGCAATCCTCTGAGGCCAAACAGATGTGATGCAATCATCTGAGGCCAAACAGATGTGATGCAATCATCTGAGGCGAACAAGATATGATGCAATCATCTGAAGCCAAACAGATGTGATGCAATCATCTAAGGCGAACAAGATATGATGCAATCATCTGAAGCCAAACAGATGTGATGCAATCATCTAAGGCGAACAAGATGTGATGCAATCATCATAGGCCAAACACATGTGATGCAATCATCTGAAGCCAAACAGATGTGATGCAATGATCTGAAGCCAAACAGATGTGATGCAATCCTCTGAAGCCAAACAGATGTGATGCAGTCCTCTGAAGCCAAACAGATGTGATGCAATCCTCTGAGGCCAAACAGATGTGATGCAATCATCTGAAGCCAAACAGATGTGATGCAATCATCTGAAGCCAAAAAAGATGTGATGCAATCATCTGAAGCCAAACAGATGTGATGCAATCATCTGAAGCCAAACAGATGTGATGCAATCATCTGAAGCCAAACAGATGTGATGCAATCATCTGAGGCCAACCAGATGTGATGCAATCATCTGAGGCCAACCAGATGTGATGCAATCATCTGAAGCCAGACAGATGTGATGCAATCATCTGAGCCAAACAGATGTGATGCATCATCTGAGGCCAACCAGATGTGATGCAATCCTCTGAGGCCAAACAGATGTGATTAAATCCTCTGAGGCCAAACAGATGTGATGCAATCCTCTGAGGCCAAACAGATGTGATGCAATCATCTGAGGCCAAACAGATGTGATGCAATCATCTGAGGCGAACCAGATGATGCAATCATCTGAAGCCAAACAGATGTGATGCAATCATCTAAGGCGAACAAGATATGATGCAATCATCTGAAGCCAAACAGATGTGATGCAATCATCTAAGGCGAACAAGATGTGATGCAATCATCATAGGCCAAACACATGTGATGCAATCATCTGAAGCCAAACAGATGTGATGCAATGATCTGAAGCCAAACAGATGTGATGCAATCCTCTGAAGCCAAACAGATGTGATGCAGTCCTCTGAAGCCAAACAGATGTGATGCAATCATCTGAAGCCAAACAGATGTGATGCAATCATCTGAAGCCAAACAGATGTGATGCAATCATCTGAAGCCAAAAAGATGTGATGCAATGATCTGAAGCCAAACAGATGTGATGCAATCATCTGAAGCCAAACAGATGTGATGCAATCATCTGAGGCCAACCAGATGTGATGCAATCATCTGAGGCCAACCAGATGTGATGCAATCATCTGAAGCCAGACAGATGTGATGCAATCATCTGAAGCCAGACAGATGTGATGCAATCATCTGAGGCGAACCAGATGTGATGCAATCATCTGAAGTCAAACAGATGTGATGCAATGATCTGAAGCCAAACAGATGTGATGCAATCATCTAAAGCCAAACAGATGTGATGCAATCATCTGAGGCCAACCAGATGTGATGTCATCCTCTGAGGCCAAACAGATGTGATGTAATCCTCTGAGGCCAAACAGATGTGATGCAATCCTCTGAGGCCAAACAGATGTGATGCAATCATCTGAGGCCAAACAGATGTGATGCAATCATCTGAGGCCAAACAGATGTGATGCAATCATCTGAGGCCAAACAGATGTGATGCATTCATCTGAGGCCAACCAGATGTGATGCAATGATCTGAAGCCAAACAGATGTGATGCAATGATCTGAAGCCAAAGAGATGTGATGCAATCATTGAGGCCAACAGATGTGATGCAATCATCTGAAGCCAAACAGATGTGATGCAATCCTTTGAGGCCAAACAGATGTAATGCAATGATCTGAAGCCAAACAGATGTGATGCAATGATCTGAAGCCAAACAGATGTGATGCATTCATCTGAGGCCAACCAGATGTGATGCAATCATCAGAGGCCAAACAGATGTGATGCAATCATCTGAAGCCAAACAGATGTGATGCAATCATCTGAGGCCAAACAGATGTGATGCAATCATCTGAAGCCAAAGAGATGTGATGCAATCATCTGAGGCGAACCAGATGTGATGTAATCATCTGAAGCCAAACAGATGTGATGCAATCATCTGAGGCCAAACAGATGTGATGCAATCATCTGAAGCCAAACAGATGTGATGCAATCATCTGAGCCAAAGAGATGTGATGCAATCATCTGAGGCGAACCAGATGTGATGCAATCATCTGAAGCCAAACAGATGTGATGCAATCATCTGAAGCCAAAGAGATGTGATGCAATCATCTGAAGCCAACAGATGTGATGGAATCATCTGAAGCAAAACAGATGTGATGCAATCATCTGAAGCCAAAGAGATGTGATGCAATCCTTTGAGGCCAAAGAGATGTGATGCAATCATCTGAAGCCAAAGAGATGTGATGCAATCCTTTGAGGCAAAACAGATGTGATGCAATCATTTGAAGCCAAACAGATGTGATGCAATCATCAGAGGCCAAACAGATGTGATGCAATCATCTGAAGCCAAACAGATGTGATGCAATTTTCTGAGGCCAACCAGATGTGATGCAATCATCTGAAGCCAGACAGATGTGATGCAATCATGTGAAGCCAAAACAGATGTGATGCAATCATCTGAGGCCAACCAGATGTGATGCAATCATCTGAAGTCAAACAGATGTGATGCAATGATCTGAAGCCAAACAGATGTGATGCAATCATCTGAGCAAAGAATTGATGCAATCATCTGAAGGCCAAACAGATGTGATGCAATCATCTGGCCAACCAGATGTGATGTAATCCTCTGAGCCAACAGATGTGATGTAATCCTCTGAGGCCAAACAGATGTGATGCAATCCTCTGAGGCCAAACAGATGTGATGCAATCATCTGAGGCCAAACAGATGTGATGCAATCATCTGAGGCCAAACAGATGTGATGCAATCATCTGAGGCCAAACAGATGTGATGCATTCATCTGAGGCCAACCAGATGTGATGCAATGATCTGAAGCCAAACAGATGTGATGCAATGATCTGAAGCCAAAGAGATGTGATGCAATCCTTTGAGGCCAAACAGATGTGATGCAATCATCTGAAGCCAAACAGATGTGATGCAATCCTTTGAGGCCAAACAGATGTGATGCAATCATCTGAAGCCAAACAGATGTGATGCAATGATCTGAAGCCAAACAGATGTGATGCATTCATCTGAGGCCAACCAGATGTGATGCAATCATCAGAGGCCAAACAGATGTGATGCAATCATCTGAAGCCAAACAGATGTGATGCAATCATCTGAAGCCAAACAGATGTGATACAATCATCTGAGGCCAACCAGATGTGATGCAATCATCTGAAGCCAGACAGATGTGATGCAATCATCTGAAGCCAGACATATGTAATGCAATCATCTGAAGCCAGACAGATGTGATGCAATCATCTGAGGCGAACCAGATGTGATGCAATCATCTGAAGTCAAACAGATGTGATGCAATGATCTGAAGCCAAAAAGATGTGATGCAATCATCTAAAGCCAAAGAGATGTGATGCAATCCTCTGAGGCCAAACAGATGCGATGCAATCCTCTGAGGCCAACCAGATGTGATGCAATCATCTAGAGGCCAACCAGATGTGATGCAATCATCTGGAGGTGATGCAATCATCTGAGGCCAACCAGATGTGATGCAATGATCTGAAGCCAAACAGATGTGATGTAATACTCTGAAGCCAAACAGATGTGATGTAATCCTCTGAGGCCAACCAGATGTGATGCAATCCTCTGAGGCCAAACAGATGTGATGTAATCCTCTGAGGCCAAACAGATGTGATGCAATCCTTTGAGGCCAAACAGATGTGATGCAATCCTCTGAGGCCAAACAGATGTGATGCAATCCTCTGAGGCCAAACAGATGTGATGCAATCATCTGAGCCAACAGATGTGATGCAATCATCTGAAGCCAAACAGATGTGATGCAATCATCTGAGGCCAAACAGATGTGATGGAAACATCTGAAGCCAACCAGATGTGATGCAATCATCTGAGGCCAAACAGATGTGATGCAATCATTTGAGGCCAAACAGATGTGATGCAATCATCTGAAGCCAAAGAGATGTGATGCAATCATCTGAGGCGAACCAGATGTGATGTAATCATCTGAAGCCAAACAGATGTGATGCAATCATCTGAAGCCAAAGAGATGTGATGCAATCCTTTGAGGCATACCAGATGTGATGCAATCATCTAGAGGCCAACCAGATGTGATGCAATCATCTGAAGCCAAACAGATGTGATGCAATCATCTGAAGCCAAACAGATGTGATGCAATCATCTGGAGGTGACCAGATGTGATGCAATCATCTGGAGTGACCAGATGTGATGCAATCATCTGAAGCCAAACAGATGTGATGCAATCATCTGAAGCCAAACAGATGTGATGCAATCATCTGGAGGTGAACCAGATGTGATGCAATCATCTGAAGCCAAACAGATGTGATGCAATCATCTGAAGCCAAAGAGATGTGATGCAATCCTTTGAGGCATACCAGATGTGATGCAATCATCTAGAGGCCAACCAGATGTGATGCAATCATCTGAAGCCAAACAGATGTGATGCAATCATCTGAAGCCAAACAGATGTGATGCAATCATCTGGAGGTGAACCAGATGTGATGCAATCATCTGGAGGTGAACCAGATGTGATGCAATCATCTGAAGCCAAACAGATGTGATGCAATCATCTGAAGCCAAAGATGTGATGCAATCATCTGAGGTGAACCAGATGTGATGCAATCATCTGAAGCCAAAACAGATGTGATGCAATCATCTGAAGCCAAACAGATGTGATGCAATCATCTGAAGCCAACATGTGATGCAATCATCTAAGGTTAACAGATGTGATGAAATCATCTGAGGCCAAACACATGTGATGCAATCATCTGAAGCCAACAGATGTGATGCTCATCTGAGGCCAACCAGATGTGATGCAATCATCTGAAGTCAAACAGATGTGATGCAATGATCTGAAGCCAAACAGATGTGATGCAATCATCTAAAGCCAAAGAGATGTGATGCAATCCTCTGAGGCCAAAGATGTGATGCAATCATCTGAAGCCAAACAGATGTGATGCAATCATCTGAGGCCAACAGATGTGATGGAACATCTGAAGCCAACCAGATGTGATGCAATCATCTGAGGCCAAAACAGATGTGATGCAATCATCTGAGGCCAAACAGATGTGATTCAATCATCTGAGCCAAGAGATGTGATGCAATCATCTGAGGCGAACCAGATGTGATGTAATCATCTGAAGCCAAACAGATGTGATGCAATCATCTGAAGCCAAAGAGATGTGATGCAATCCTTTGAGGCCAACCAGATGTGATGCAATCATCTAGAGGCCAACCAGATGTGATGCAATCATCTGGAGGTGAACCAGATGTGATGCAATCATCTGGAGGTGAACCAGATGTGATGCAATCATCTGAAGCCAAACAGATGTGATGCAATCATCTGAAGCCAAACAGATGTGATGCAATCATCTGGAGGTGAACCAGATGTGATGCAATCATCTGAAGCCAAACAGATGTGATGCAATCATCTGAAGCCAAACAGATGTGATGCAATCATCTGAAGCCAAACAGATGTGATGCAATCATCTGAAGCCAACCAGATGTGATGCAATCATCTGAAGCCAAACGGATGTGATGCAGTCATCTGAAGCCAAACAGATGTGATGCAATCATCTGAAGCCAAACAGATGTGATGCAATCATCTGAGGCGAACCAGATGTGATGCAATCATCTGAGGCGAACCAGATGTGATCCAATCATCTGAAGCCAAACAGATGTGATGCAATCATCTATAGCCAAACAGATGTGATGCAATCATCTAAGGCGAACAAGATATGATGCAATCATCTGAAGCCAAACAGATGTGATGCAATCATCTAAGGCGAACAAGATGTGATGCAATCATCTGAGGCCAAACACATGTGATGCAATCATCTGAAGCCAGACATATGTAATGCAATCATCTGAAGCCAGACAGATGTGATGCAATCATCTGAGGCGAACCAGATGTGATGCAATCATCTAAGGCGAACAAGATGTGATGCAATCATCTGAAGCCAGACAGATGTGATGCAATCATCTGAAGCCAGACATATGTAATGCAATCATCTGAAACCAGACAGATGTGATGCAATCATCTGAGGCGACCAGATGTGATGCAATCATCTGAAGTCAACAGATGTGATGCAAGATCTGAAGCCAAACAGATGTGATGCAATCATCTAAAGCCAAAGAGATGTGATGCAATCCTGAGGCCAACCTGCGATGCAATCCTCTGAGGCCAACCAGATGTGATGCAATCATCTAAGGCAACCAGATGTGATGCAATCATCTGGAGGTGAACCAGATGTGATGCAATCATCTGGAGGTGATGCAATCATCTGAGGCCAACCAGATGTGATGCAATGATCTGAAGCCAAACAGATGTGATGTAATACTCTGAAGCCAAACAGATGTGATGTAATCCTCTGAGGCCAAACAGATGTGATGTAATCATCTGAAGCCAAACAGATGTGATGCAATCATCTAAGGCGAACAAGATGTGATGCAATGATCTGAAGCCAAACAGATGTGATGCAATGATCTGAAGCCAAAGAGATGTGAAGCAATCCTTTGAGGCCAAACAGATGTGATGCAATCATCTGAAGCCAAACAGATGTGATGCAATCCTTTGAGGCCAAACAGATGTGATGCAATCATCTGAAGCCAAACAGATGTGATGCAATGATCTGAAGCCAAACAGATGTGATGCATTCATCTGAGGCCAACCAGATGTGATGCAATCATCAGAGGCCAAACAGATGTGATGCAATCATCTGAAGCCAAACAGATGTGATGCAATCATCTGAAGCCAAACAGATGTGATACAATCATCTGAGGCCAACCAGATGTGATGCAATCATCTGAAGCCAGACAGATGTGATGCAATCATCTGAAGCCAGACATATGTAATGCAATCATCTGAAGCCAGACAGATGTGATGCAATCATCTGAGGCGAACCAGATGTGATGCAATCATCTGAAGTCAAACAGATGTGATGCAATGATCTGAAGCCAAACAGATGTGATGCAATCATCTAAAGCCAAAGAGATGTGATGCAATCCTCTGAGGCCAAACAGATGCGATGCAATCCTCTGAGGCCAACCAGATGTGATGCAATCATCTAGAGGCCAACCAGATGTGATGCAATCATCTGGAGGTGAACCAATGTGATGCAATCATCTGGGTGATGCAATCATCTGAGGCCAACCAGATGTGATGCAATGATCTGAAGCCAAACAGATGTGATGTAATACTCTGAAGCCAAACAGATGTGATGTAATCCTCTGAGGCCAAACAGATGTGATGCAATCCTCTGAGGCCAAACAGATGTGATGTAATCCTCTGAGGCCAAACAGATGTGATGCAATCCTTTGAGGCCAAACAGATGTGATGCAATCCTCTGAGGCCAAACAGATGTGATGCAATCCTCTGAGGCCAAACAGATGTGATGCAATCATCTGAGGCCAAACAGATGTGATGCAATCATCTGAAGCCAAACAGATGTGATGCAATCATCTGAGGCCAAACAGATGTGATGGAAACATCTGAAGCCAACCAGATGTGATGCAATCATCTGAGGCCAAACAGATGTGATGCAATCATCTGAGGCCAAACACATGGATGCAATCATCTGAAGCCAGACATTGTATGCAATCATCTGAAGCCAGACAGATGTGATGCAATCATCTGAGGCGACCCAGATGTGATGCAATCATCTGAGGTCAACAGATTGTGATGCAATGATCTGAAGCCAAACAGATGTGATGCAATCATCTAAGCCAAAGAGATGTGATGCAATCCTTGAGGCCAAACAGATGTGATGCAATCATCTGAAGCCAAACAGATGTGATGCAATCATCTGAGCCCAAACAGATGTGATGGAAACATCTGAAGCCAACCAGATGTGATGCAATCATCTGAAGCCAAACAGATGTGATGCAATCACTGAGGCCAAACAGATGTGATGCAATCATCTGAAGCCAAAGAGATGTGATGCAATTATCTGAGGCGAACCAGATGTGATGTATCATCTGAAGCCAAACAGATGTGATGCAATCATCTGAAGCCAAACAGATGTGATGCAATCCTTTGAGGCCACCAGATGTGATGCAATCATCTAGAGGCCAACCAGATGTGATGCAATCATCTGGAGGTGAACCAGATTTGATGCAATCATCTGGAGGTTAACCAGATGTGATGCAATCATCTGAAGCCAAACAGATGTGATGCAATCATCTGAAGCCAAACAGATGTGATGCAATCATCTGAGGTGAACCAGATGTGATGCAATCATCTGAAGCCAACAGATGTGATGCAATCATCTGAAGCCAAACAGATGTGATGCAATCATCTGAAGCCAAACAGATGTGATGCAATCATCTGAAGCCAAACAGATGTGATGCACATCTGAAGCCAAACGGATGTGATGCAGTCATCTGAAGCCAACAGATGTGATGCAATCATCTGAAGCCAACAGATGTGATGCAATCATCTGAGGCGAACCAGATGTGATGCAATCATCTGAGGCGATCCAGATGTGATCCAATCATCTGAAGCCAAACAGATGTGATGCAATCATCTATAGCCAAACAGATGTGATGCAATCATCTAAGGCGAACAAGATATGATGCAATCATCTGAAGCCAAACAGATGTGATGCAATCATCTAAGGCGAACAAGATGTGATGCAATCATCTGAGGCCAAACACATGTGATGCAATCATCTGAAGCCAGACATATGTAATGCAATCATCTGAAGCCAGACAGATGTGATGCAATCATCTGAGGCGAACCAGATGTGATGCAATCATCTAAGGCGAACAAGATGTGATGCAATCATCTGAAGCCAGACAGATGTGATGCAATCATCTGAAGCCAGACATATGTAATGCAATCATCTGAAGCCAGACAGATGTGATGCAATCATCTGAGGCGAACCAGATGTGATGCAATCATCTGAAGTCAAACAGATGTGATGCATGATCTGAAGCCAAACAGATTGATGCAATCATCTAAAGCCAAAGAGATGTGATGCAATCCTGAGGCCAAACAGATGCGATGCAATCCTCTGAGGCCAACCAGATGTGATGCAATCATCTAGAGGCCAACCAGATGTGATGCAATCATCTGGAGGTGAACCAGATGTGATGCAATCATCTGGAGGTGATGCAATCATCTGAGGCCAACCAGATGTGATGCAATGATCTGAAGCCAAAATGATGTGATGCAATGATGAATTCTCAAGCCAACACATGTTGATGTAATCCTCTGAAGCCAAACAGATGTGATGTAATCCTCTGAGGCCAAACAGATGTGATTAATCATCTGAAGCCAAACAGATGATGCAATCATCTAAGGCGAACAAGATGTGATGCAATCATCTGAAGCCAGACAGATGTGATGCAATCATCTGAAGCCAGACATATGTAATGCAATCATCTGAAGCCAGACAGATGTGATGCAATCATCTGGAGGTGATGCAATCATCTGAGGCCAACCAGATGTGATGCAATGATCTGAAGCCAAACAGATGTGATGTAATACTCTGAAGCCAAACAGATGTGATGTAATCCTCTGAGGCCAAACAGATGTGATGTAATCATCTGAAGCCAAACAGATGTGATGCAATCATCTAAGGCGAACAAGATTGATGCAATCATCTGAGGCCAAACACATGTGATGCAATCATCTGAAGCCAAACATATGTAATGCAATCATCTGAAGCCAGACAGATGTGATGCAATCATCTGAGGCGACCAGATGTGATGCAATCATCTAAGCGAACAAGATGTGATGCAATCATCTGAAGCCAGAGATGTATGCAATCATCTGAAGCAGACATATGTAATGCAATCATCTGAAGCCAGACAGATGTGATGCAATCATCTATGAGGCCAACCACATGTGATGCAATCATCTGAAGTCAAACAGATGTGATGCAATGATCTGAAGCCAAACAGATGTGATGCAATCATCTAAAGCCAAACAGATGTGATGCAATCCTCTGAGGCCAAACAGATGCGATGCAATCCTCTGAGGCCAACCAGATGTGATGCAATCATCTGGAGGTGATGCAATCATCTGAGGCCAACCAGATGTGATGCAATGATCTGAAGCCAAACAGATGTGATGCAATGATCTGAAGCCAAACAGATGTGATGCAATCCTCTGAGGCCAAACAGATGTGATGTAATCCTCTGAGGCCAAACAGAATGTGATGCAATCCTCTGAGGCCAAACAGAATGTGATGCAATCCTCTGAGGCCAAACAGATGTGATGCAATCCTCTGAGGCCAAACAGATGTGATGCAATCATCTGAGGCCAAACAGATGTGATGGAAAAATCTGAAGCCAACCAGATGTGATGCAATCATCTGAGGCCAAACAGATGTGATGCAATCATCTGAGGCCAAACAGATGTGATGCAATCATCTGAAGCCAAAGAGATGTGATGCAATCATCTGAGGCGAACCAGATGTGATGCAATCATCTGAAGCCAAACAGATGTGATGCAATCCTTTGAGGCCAAAGAGATGTGATGCAATCATCTGAAGCCAAAGAGATGTGATGCAATCCTTTGAGGCAAAACAGATGTGATGCAATCATTTGAAGCCAAACAGATGTGATGCAATCATCAGAGGCCAAACAGATGTGATGCAATCATCTGAAGCCAAACAGATGTGATGCAATCATCTGAGGCCAAACAGATGTGATGCAATCATCTGAAGCCAAACAGATGTGATGCAATCCTTTGAGGCCAAAGAGATGTGATGCAATCATCTGAAGCCAAAGAGATGTGATGCAATCCTTTGAGGCAAAACAGATGTGATGCAATATTGAAGCCAACAGATGTGATGCAATCATCAGAGGCCAAACAGATGTGATGCAATCATCTGAAGCCAAACAGATGTGATGCAATCATCTGAGGCCAACCAGATGTGATGCAATCATCTGAAGCCAGACAGATGTGATGCAATCATCTGAAGCCAAAGAGATGTGATGCAATCCTTTGAGGCCAAAGAGATGTGATGCAATCATCTGAAGCCAAACAGATGTGATGCAATGATCTGAAGCCAAACAGATGTGATCCAATCATCTGAAGCCAAACAGATGTGATGCAATCCTCTGAGGCCAAACAGATGCGATGCAATCCTCTGAGGCCAACCAGATGTGAGCAATCCTGGAGGTGATGCAATCATCTGAGGCCAACAGATGTGATGGCAATGATCTGAAGCCAAAACAGATGTGATGTAATACTCTGAAGCCAAACAGATGTGATGCAATCCTCTGAGGCCAAACAGATGTGATGTAATCCTCTGAGGCCAAACAGATGTGATGCAATCCTCTGAGGCCAAACAGATGTGATGCAATCATCTGAGGCCAAACAGATGTGATGCAATCCTCTGAGGCCAAACAGATGTGATGCAATCATCTGAGGCCAAACAGATGTGATGGAAAAATCTGAAGCCAACCAGATGTGATGCAATCATCTGAGCCAAACAGATGTGATGCAATCATCTGAGGCCAAACAGATGTGATGCAATCATCTGAAGCCAAAGAGATGTGATGCAATCATCTGAGGCGAACCAGATGTGATGCAATCATCTGAAGCCAAACAGATGTGATGCAATCCTTTGAGGCAAAGAGATGTGATCAATCATCGAAGCCAAAGGATGTGATGCAATCCTTTGAGGCAAAACAGATGTGATGCAATCATTTGAAGCCAAACAGATGTGATGCAATCATCAGAGGCCAAACAGATGTGATGCAATCATCTGAAGCCAAACAGATGTGATGCAATCATCTGAGGCCAAACAGATGTGATGCAATCATCTGAAGCCAAACAGATGTGATGCAATCCTTTGAGGCCAAAGAGATGTGATGCAATCATCTGAAGCCAAAGAGATGTGATGCAATCCTTTGAGGCAAAACAGATGTGATGCAATCATTTGAAGCCAAACAGATGTGATGCAATCATCAGAGGCCAAACAGATGTGATGCAATCATCTGAAGCCAAACAGATGTGATGCAATCATCTGAGGCCAACCAGATGTGATGCAATTATCTGAAGCCAGACAGATGTGATGCAATCATCTGAAGCCAAAGAGATGTGATGCAATCCTTTGAGGCCAAAGAGATGTGATGCAATCATCTGAAGCCAAAAAGATGTGATGCAATGATCTGAAGCCAAACAGATGTGATCCAATCATCTGAAGCCAAACAGATGTGATGCAATCATCTATAGCCAAACAGATGTGATGCAATCATCTATAGCCAAACAGATGTGATGCAATCATCTAAGGCGAACAAGATATGATGCAATCATCTGAAGCCAAACAGATGTGATGCAATCATCTAAGGCGAACAAGATGTGATGCAATCATCTGAGGCCAAACACATGTGATGCAATCATCTGAAGCCAAACAGATGTGATGCAATGATCTGAAGCCAAACAGATGTGATGCAATCCTCTGAAGCCAAACAGATGTGATGCAATCCTCTGAGGCCAAACAGATGTGATGCAATCATTGAAGCCAAACGATGTGATGCAATCCTTTGAGGCCACCAGATGTGATGCAATCATCTGAAGCCAAACAGATTTGATGCAATCATCTGAAGCCAGACAGATGTGATGCAATCATCTGAAGCCAAACAGATGTGATGCAATCATCTGAAGCCAAACAGATGTGATGCAATCATCTGAAGCCAGACAGATGTGATGCAATCATCTGAAGCCAAACAGATGTGATGCAATCATCTGAGGCGAACAAGATGTGATGCAATGCTCTGAGGCCAAACAGATGTGATGCAATCCTCTGAGGCCAAACAGATGTGATGGAATCATCTGAGGCCAAACAGATGTGATGCAATCCTCTGAGGCCAAACAGATGTGATGCAATCCTCTGAGGCCAAACAGATGTGATGCAATCATCTGAAGCCAAACAGATGCGATGCAATCCTCTGAGGCCAACCAGATGTGATGCAATCATATAGAGGCCAACCAGATGTGATGCAATCATCTGGAGGTGAACCAGATGTGATGCAATCATCTGGAGGTGAACCAGATGTGATGCAATCATCTGAAGCCAAACAGATGTGATACAATCATCTGAAGCCAAACAGATGTGATGCAATCATCTGGAGTGAACCAGATGTGATGCAATCACTGAAGCCAAACAGATGTGATGTAATCATCTGAAGCCAAACAGATGTGATGCAATCATCTGAAGCCAAACAGATGTGATGCAATCATCTGAAGCCAAACAGATGTGATGCAATCATCTGAAGCCAAACGGATGTGATGCAGTCATCTGAAGCCAAACAGATGTGATGCAATCATCTGAAGCCAAACAGATGTGATGCATCATCTGAAGCCAAACAGATGTGATGCAATCATCTGAGGCGAACCAGATGTGATGCAATCATCTGAGGCGAACCAGATGTGATCCAATCATCTGAAGCCAAACAGATGTGATGCAATCATCTATAGCCAAACAGATGTGATGCAATCATCTAAGGCGAACAAGATATGATGCAATCATCTGAAGCCAAACAGATGTGATGCAATCATCTAAGGCGAACAAGAGTGATACAATCATCTGAGGCCAAACACATGTGATGCAATCATCTGAAGCCAAACAGATGTGATGCAATCATCTAAGGCGAACAAGATATGATGCAATCATCTGAAGCCAAACAGATGTGATGCAATCATCTAAGCGAACAAGATGTGATGCAATCATCTGAGGCCAAACTGTGATGCAATCATCTGAAGCCAAACAGATGTGATGCAATCATCTGAGCCAAACAGATGTGATGCAATCATCTAAGGCGAACAGATATGATGCAATCATCTGAAGCCAAACAGAATTGATGCAATCATCTAAGGCGAACAAGATGTGATGCAATCATCTGAAGCCAAACAGATGTATGCAATCATCTGAGGCGAACCAGATGTGATGCAATCATCTGAGGCCAAACCATGTGATGCAATCATCTGAAGCCAACAGATGTGATGCAATCCTCTGAGGCGAACCAGATGTGATGCAATCATTTGAGCCAAACAGATGTGATGCAATCCTCTGAGGCCAAACAGATGTGATGCAATCATCTGAAGCCAAACAGATGTGATGCAACCTTCCTTACCAACGGTAATATCCTGCAAGCCTAGAAGGACCTGACCTTTTTCACAGTTTGTGGAATAGGCCACTCTCTCACAACTGCAGTCTTAGCTGGATCTGTTGCCACCCCCCCTGTTCGCTGATGATATGCCCTAGGTAAGTAACCTCTTTCTGGAACAACAAACACTTTTAGGTTGCAACTTTAGACCATGGTTGTGGAGCCTTTCGAACACCTCCTCCAAATGATGGATGTTGCTCTGGAAATCAGAGGAGAAAACAATGATATCATTTAGGTAGATGAGTAAGGACTCGTTCACCATGCCCCCCAGACAGCGCTGCATTATAGCCCTGAAATGTGGCATTGCACAGTCCAAAAGGCATCCGATCAATCTCATACAGTCCTAAAGGTGTGGAAAAACCAGTTTTCTCTCTATCAGCTGGGTCCACCTCAACTTGCCAGTAGCCACCAAATCCAATGTAGAATACCATTTTGCTCTTTTAGACATGTTTAGGGACTCCTCAATTCGCGGTAATGGGAAAGCATCTTTGTGTGTCACAGCCTTCAATTTGCGATAATCAACCAAAAAACGCCAATCTCTCCACTCTTCTTTTTGACCAACACGATTGGAGCTGCCTAAGGGCTTGAGCTTTCCCTTACCACTCCACCCCCCGTCTAACATGTTCTTCAGGAGGGAACGCAATTCTGCGTACAAGCTTGGAGGCACTGGTCGATACCTCTCCCTGCTGGGTGGAGCTGACCCCATAGGTATCTGGTGCTTAACCACTCCAGTGCAGCCAAAATCTTCTTCATGACTAGAGAACACCTTAGTCCAACGTTGCAACAGCTGTGCCATCTGTTCCTGTGCTCGCAAGTGAGACCGTCCCCCTTCAGGGCCAGAGCTGGATGAAATTCAGAGGTTACAGTTTCCTCAAAAGCGCCAGTGCGTCTCACTGCTACCTCTATGACTTCTGAGTCGACCCACTGAAGGCTCAGTTCCTGCTCCCCTTGAACATCTGCTGGGTCGACCTCGGTTACCTGGGCCACGGGCTGCCGCTGTGGTACTTCTACGGGATAAGGGTTTGGGTTACAAACTTTACAGGGCAAGTGGTTTTCCCTTCAGCAAGTCAAGGTACGTCCTACTTGCCACTTTTCAGCTGGCGGGTGTGGATGCGTTGGCATTCTGGCATTCTGCAAAAGCCTGAACCCAGGCCTTCCCCTCCATAGGGTCAAGGTACTCCTCTGAAGGCTGGCACGCCTGGATGGTTTCCTTGAGTGAGAACAGACCATACAGCCTCAATGACATACATTAATTCCCAAAATCCCTTTTTCAGTACCTATACACCCATCTTCAACCACAATCACTCCTTTATCAAGAACATGGACACCCCAACCATGCGGTCTAACAAGGCATACCCCAACATAGGGGATTTCCAAACCATTAGCAGCACGGAGTTTTAGCCATGGAACTTCTTTGATTTGGGCCAAACGGTCACCTAAGCACTTTCTAAACAGGCTTTGGCTGAGCATGGAAACCTGGGATCCCTGTATCAATTACAAAAGGTACTGGACAGTTATTTAAAATATTGTCAACGGTCGGGCACTCACCAACCAAAGCAGACTTTGTGGCGCTCCTTGACACCCATGGCCAGGCCGTCAGCTGCAGGGGAATCTAAAAGCCCTGATTAGCCTGCGATCTCTGAGGGCACCTTCTCTGCATGTGGCCAACCACTCCACAACGTCTGCAATTGGTCTGCCCTGGGTGTCCCCACCACCGATTTCCAGGCACTCTGGAGTGAGCCTTGCTATAGTTCCTGGCTGGGAGTGGGTAGATAGCCCACTCTCTTGCGGATGATCATCCACTAAAGCTGGGAAGCAAGGGTGTAGAGGTGTCTGTGGGCGTGCCCCAGTCTTTATTTCCGTGGAGAAGCTCTTTCACGTCCTTCAGTTTCTTGCTGCATCTCGGTCCGAAGCTCCTGTTAAAGTTGGTCCAGGTCGCAAGAGAAATATGTCTTTGAGCAGCAACTCTTTGCGCAGTCACAACCTCTTCATCTTCCCCTAGTTCTTTTTCTAAGGCTCTGACTTCCCTACAGGCTTCAGAGAAAGTTACATTGGTCGTAAGACGGATCTTGCTGTTTTAGTTCTTGTTTTACTGCACCAGGGGCGAAGGCCAACCAAGCTGGTCGAAAGCAGATCATGTACAATCCCTGGATCCATTCTCATCTTGTTGACGCCACTTGGAGAATAATTCTCTTAATCTCAAAATACATAAGTGAGCGGTCCTCGTCTGATTTTTGGCCGACAGTTGAAGAATGCAGCTCTCGACTGGGCTTTTTGGAAGCAGGTTGTAGCAAATTCACGTTTTCAACCAACTCAAATACTCAGAGGGGTTTCCTCTCTGATCCAAAAATTCCCCCATACCAGACTGGCGAGGACATTGAAAATTATTTACTGCGCTTTGAACGCATCGCCAAAACATGGAAATGGCCAGAAAAAGAGTGGGCATGCCGTCTGGTTCCACTACTGTCTGGTAAAACTCTGGAAGCCTACCAGCAATGGATGAGACAGAGCCCAACTGCTACAAGACTGGAGGCAGGCCGTGTTGGCTAAGTTCGACATTTCACCAGAGAACTTATCGGCAGCAGTTCCGTTCAACCTTTGTGCCACATGGTGAGAACCCAACAGAGACCTATCATTCGCCTGAATCTCTCTATCGACGTTGGATCCAGCCGGAACGGCACACCAAGGACCGATTGGTGAGCCACATCTTGGAGCAACTCCTGTGGGTGTTACCAGCGGATGTAGAACCTGGGTGAAGAGAATGTGATGCAATCATCTGAGGCGAACAAGATATGAATGCACTCATCTGAAGCCAAACAGATTTGGATGCAATCATCTGAGGCGAACCAGATGTGATGCAATCATCTGAGGCCAAACAGATGTGATGCAATCATCTGAAGCCAAACAATTGGGATGCAATCCTCTGAGGCGAACAGATGTGATGCAATCATTTGAAGCCAAACAGATGTGATGCAATCCTCTGAGGCCAAACAGATGTGATGCAATCATCTGAAGCCAAACAGATGTGATGCAACCTTCCTTACCAACGGGTAATATACCTGCAAAGCCTAAGAGGACCTGACCTGTTTCACAGTTTGTGGAATAGGCCCCTCTCTCACAACTGCAGTCTTAGCTGGATCTGTTGCCACCCCCTGTTCGCTGATGATATGCCTAGGTAAGTAACCTCTTTCTGGAACCAAACACTTTTTAGGTTGCAACTTTAGACCATGGGTTGGGAGCCTTTCGAACACCTCCTCCAAATGATGGATGTGGCTCTGGAAATCAGAGGAGAAAACAATGATATCATTTAGGTAGATTGAGTACAGGACTCGTTCACCATGCCCCCCAGACAGCGCTGCATTAGCCCGCTGAAATGTGCATTGCACAGTCCAAAAGGCATCCGATCAATCTCATACAGTCCTAAAGGTGTGGAAAAACCAGTTTTTCTCTCTATCATGGGTCCACCTCAACTTGCCATAGCCACCAAATCCAATGTAAGAATACCATTGCTGCTTTTAGAACATGTTAGGGACTCCTCAATTCGCGTTAATGGGAAAAGCATCTTTGTTGTGTCACAGCCTTCATTTCGATAATCAACACAAAAAACGCCAATCTCCACTCT